>KE560904.1:0-93674 GCA_000442015.1 Rozella allomycis CSF55 | reverse complement strand
TTATTTATTCATGGTTACTTTAAACATTTGGAGTTAAATTTTGGTTCTGTTGCTCCAAAGCTGCTAAAAGGCTGTTAATTGCTANTTGGTTCTGTTGCTCCAAAGCTGCTAAAAGGCTGTTAATTGCTAAAAATTCCGCCCTCCGTTGATGAAAGATTGGAGGAAACTGCAACTGCACTTGACGAATATTCTCTTTAGAGCAAGTTTTCTTCTTTGTTTCTCTCATTTGGAAAGCTTATTTTATAAGATCTTCGGGGTTTATTAGCCTTATAATCTAAATATAGGATTTACTTCCCTAACATTACTGCCTGCTGGAAGTAGTCATGGATAACATTCAATTACCCATTACTCCAAACACAGCTTCATCGAAAAGAGTGGATGTCTTGCAACTTAAAAGTACATACATTTAGACATAAATTAGAGGCAGAGTATGTGAAACTTTGAAAAAGTCAGATTTCATTTTAATGAATACATTTTGCAAAGGTCAATATTTTGATGAATTCCTTGTGTCTACAATTATATACTTTAAATGGTATTTAAAGAATTTACATGATAAATTTGATGGAGGTTGGGTTATGGCTCATTACAAAGGGTAAAGAGACTTTGTCTTCTTTTAAAGGCACGTTTCAAAGCTCAATGGAGGATTTTTTGGTGGGTCTTCTGATCAGGAAAATAAACTTGAAGAAGCTCTAAAAAATCTCGGGTTGCTGTATTCCAAGTGGCTAATAACTACAGGACACTCTCTTAGACTTGATGAAGAAAGAAATTTATGTAAAGTAACTATTAAGTTAACTCAAAAATTGGTGTTCATGTCGTTTATGAAATCATTCGTCAAAATTGTTTTCACTAATCGCCAAGATAGCCAAATAATTGACCAAGAATTGACACGATTGTTCCAACCAACCATTCGATTGAATAGACAGAAAAATTTCAACAATGCAAGTCAGCAAAAAAGTAGTCATGATCATGCTACAGTTTTTGAAACATTTTCACCATTGATATCCATGTTGTATCCAAAACCACAATCACAGAATGTGAGGAAAATAAACGTAATTGGAAATACAGATATGTAAGAGGCTGATGTCTCAATAATTAGCTCAAGTATATCATTTCCAACAACCTCCGAGGCATTTAATTACGAAAATATTGAAGCGTACATTGGGGAGGCCAGTAAGTTTAAGAAACATACCACATTTTCAACGTAAGAGATGATTTTTTTAATCATATGAAACCACAAGTCTAAGCGAACGGCGGATTTAATAAATGGACGAAGACCTTCGATTTCAGCGTCAGATGCATCGTCAACCAAAACCCCAGCAATAAAATTTGACTGGATATCTAGCGATGCTCATAAACAAAAAAATAAAGCAGCTGCATAATTCATTAATTATATTTCCAACTTGTAAGCCACTTATTGACAAATTGACAATGCTGTCTGATAGCAAACCAGGAACTAGAACCTTTCTGCGTGATCCTGTGCAAAAGGATGACAAAGGATTTCCTTTAATGACCGAAAAATATGTACAATATTTATGCAAGAAGAACAATTTATATTCGACGCCGTCACTTAATGACAAACTTTACCTTCATTTTCACGGTATAATTCCTTGATTAAATTGATTAGGTTTCTCTAGAATTGAAAATCTGGATAGCTATATTAATGTGAAGAGTTTATGGTTAGAATCGAATGGGATATCGATTATCGAGAATATCAGCCATATGAAAGAATTGAGATGTCTGTAATAAATGCATATTCCAATGTAAATAAGGTTTCTACAGCAAAATTGCATTCAAGAAATAGATGGACTGGAAAACTTGGAACAATTGGATAGCATTAATCTAAGCAATAATCTGATTAAAAAAATCAAGGGCTTGTCGACATTATCAAAGCTAACTACTTTAAACATCACTCACAATTATCTGTCAACTGCTGAAGATATAGAAAGATTGGTCGATTGCCCTTCTATCACGTAATTTTAGTCTCAATATCAAACTTAGGACGCTTGATTTATCACACAATAAAATTGAAGATGTAAATGTAGTAGATATTTTTGAAATGATGCCGAACCTCGTAAGCGCTTTGTGGCCGAAATGAATTAGCGAGTACTGAATTTGATGGGCAATCCAGTTGTTAGAAAAATAAAGAATTATAGAAAGACAATTATTTCGAGGCTCGCAAATTTAACGTATTTGGATGATCGTCCAGTTTTTGACAATGAAAGGAAACAAGTGGAGGCGTGGGCCGAAGGAGGATACGAAGCTGAAAAGGAAGAGAGACATAGACAAAAAGAAGAAGAAAAAGAAAAGATGGAGACATATTTAAAAGGTTGGATAATCCATTAATCGCTGATGAAGGTATGATCAAAATGAGGGATGCTGCTCTTGTAAGAAGAAAAGAGAACTATCCAAATGAAGAACCATTAGTATTGAGCGAAGGAGTTAGAAATTTTAAAAGAGAAATGATGAAGAAAATAGGCGAGTCATTGACCGACGAGGAAGAAGAAATATTAAGAAGTGACTTTGGGGTCTCTAATGAAGATGATCTAGACAATTATCCTATTAGAGAACCGAAAATTCTGGATGTAACGGGCAGTCAAATTTCGGGGCCTTGATCAAGAAATAAATATTTGTCACAAATTTGAATCTAAGTTGTTAAGCATTATATTTTATAGACTTATCAAACTCTTCTTGGGGTACTTCTTCTGGAAAGCCATCCCATTCTTTATCAAGATACACAAATGCTTTTTTCCAAGCCGGTAAAGTCTTTTTACGACCTAATGGATCTTTCATTTCTTTTGCCATGTACCTAACTGTATCAACTCTTAATACTCTGATATTGTAAATAGCTTCCAAATAGTTTCGAATGTCATATTTTGTTAATCTCTGGTTGACTTTGAAAATGGCGATATTGGGAGGACACTCGGCTGGTCTTTTTAACATTGCGAATACAAATTGAGGAAAATATACTTTGGGACCAACTCCAGCAGGAGCGACGCTGTTAATCAACATTCTAAGTAAAATCAAAATTTCTAAATTGCTATTAAGGAAAGTATTTATTACATATTTACAGTTTATGCGACGGCATGGAAAGATGATATTTTAGGCCCTTTTAATTTAATCCAAACTATTATGGAAAATAAGGTGACGAGAATATGAGAAGCAGATATCAAGAGAAACGGAGACCCCTCGTTCCAAGAGTCAAACAAATATCCCCCTATTCTAGAATTGAATAGAATGCCAATCCCACCGAACAAACTGTAAACACCAGATATTGACCCTCGTTTCTCTGGTGGGGCAAACGCTGAAACCAGTGACATAGAAGTAACAATCATACCAATTTGGGCAAGACCACTGAAGCAAGAAGCAACGTAAACAAGCCAACTAGTCGGAGTTTTTATAAAAAAGAAAGACCCGAATGAAAAAATGCCGATAAATGAACCAAACAAAAATGTTCCATGACGGCTGATTCTATCAGCAAATATACCATAGAAAGGAGCGCCAAATAATGCACAGACTTGAGCAACACCAGTAAGTGTTGAATATAGTCTAGAAGCCGTGCTACACAAATCCTCTTCCGCCAAGCATTCGCCTACAGATAAGTAATGCTTTGTAACCCATGATGGAATAAACGTTGTGATTACAATGCTATCGCTTCTTGCCTTTATTTCTTAATAAATTTCAATTTACCAAATAACCTCCCAGATAAGCCAAGAAAATGGCAGGGTTTTTGGCCGCTACAAAACCCTCTATGAGGCGACTGAAAACTGTTCGTTTCGGACTTGCGTCTGATTCTGGAACAATAAATTTCTTTTGCAAAAAAGTGCCGACAATTAATGACGAAAAAAGAGACAGACCAGCTGCGATGAGAAATGTAATTCTAATTGGATTAAACGCTCCATCATTCGGAGGGATTGCGTTAGGTAATCTAGGAAGAACTAGTGCTCCGATTACGGCGCCAAGACCTTGTAATAATCAAATGCGAGGAATACCTGACACAAGTCCCACTGAACCAGAAACTCGCCCTCTAGATTTTTGATGGGCATAGTCAGAAAGAACCGCTGTCATCATTGAGCTACATGCAGATGAACCAAATGCAAATATTAATCTAAAGAAAACAAGGCTAGAATAGAATGGGGTATATAAATTTGTAGCCCAGGGATACAACCCCAGGCCTATTGACATAATCAAGAAACCGAGAGAATAAACTACCCTTCTTCCCCAAACATCAGATAATGCCTTTTTTAAACTCGAGTTAAATCATTACACCCCAAGGCCCAATTACAACAATTGTCAACAATTGATCAAAAAATGGTAGCATTCCTGTGGATTCTCCCAAGACACTTTTATCAATTTTTAAGATATAGGTTAGGACACTAGCCTGACCAATATTAATAAACACGAAAAAACAAACTCCCATCATAACAGCAAAAAGATATGCCAACAAATTTTCAGCAGATACACCCGATGACAAATAATGTTGATGAAGTGAATTTTGGAATCTGCTCCAACACCCTACTGGCTTGCCCAGGCCATTTTCTGTATTAGCATTTTCTACAATGTCGTGCGATGCGTAAGTTGTTTCAATGTCACTATAATAGAGCCAAATTATATAATTTTACACATCACAAGCGGCATTTTGATTTTTTGCTTCCATGTAAAGAGGCCGGAAGTGGCTCGGTAAATACTGATTTCTTTAATAAATTAGAAATTATGTAAATGGAATAATTAAGGAATCTCCCACGGCAAAATTTATTATCAATCTTTTCCTACGTACTGTTTCGGAACAAGACCTCTTTGGCCATTCATTTCACATTCCATCCAACCTTGCCCTACATCATCATTCAGAACTGTCATTCTAGCCCCTTTGGAAAACGATAATTCGTTATTATCTCCTCCTGCAAAATCATAAAGTGCCAATACATATTCTTTTTCCTTTGTTGGAGTGGGGGCTTTCCTGAAAGTGCTACCCAAAGTTCTTTTGATATCGTCAATAGTAGTCTCTTTAAAACTTGATTTTTGTCCATCCGACTCATTTTGGCTTTTATTGGGAAACCTTTCAATTGCTTCAGGAGTTTGTTTTGCAAGTATATAACTTTGTTGATTACTATTTTCATAAAATGGATTACTTAAAGAGCTCTATCTCATTCAACATGATATTTTACTGGACTATTCAAGTTCATTGTCGCTTGATTTCCAATTATAGTGGTTTGATTACCTACCATAGTTGTTTGATTGCCAACTAATGTTGTTTGATTTCCAATGATAGTGTCACCAAAATTTCTTGTAAATAATGTCCCATTTCCTATCAGAGTGTTGTTATCTGCTAAAGTCCTCTGGCCGAATAATGTCGGAGCGCTTATTGTCGCGTTTTCGTTTATTAATGAATGAGGTATACCAGTGAGTGTATCCGTCCCGAAAGATTGAAAGAAGTTAGGGTTATTTAAAGTGGTAGAATTAGTAGATAGGGTGGTCGTAATGCCACCTTCACGGAAAGACTCGACATTTTTTGTGTTTGTACCATTTTTTGGTGTATTATTAGATACTTTCTCTTTTTCTGTTCTATATTGCCTGAATGAGAGCCCGACCGATTCATTCTCGTCATATGTCGACATGCCTGTATCCAACATTTCACTTTGAAGACTCGATTCTATTCATTCTTTCAAAAGGTATTACGATTTAGTTTCCTAAATTTTGTACTTAACCCACTCAAATCATGAAAATCCACTTCGGAGTCAAGGTTTAGATCCTTGTCGGGATACTTTTTATATGCTTCAGTCTTTTGTACTAACTTTAAAACCTTTAAAAATTTTAATGACTACTATGTTACATTATCATTCGATTCAAACTCCTTTAGTAAGGCTTCTAAAACGGTCTTTTGTTGAGTTTGCAAGGATAACAATTGTGGAAAATATTGAGAAATAAAGTCAGTCAATTCTTTGAATGATTCAATAGCAAAGGCTTTAGATTCAGTGAATAAAGATGTATATTTGCAATTGTTTTGATTGGTATTAACGAGCAAATATTCCTCCATACGCTTAAGTCTTTCAACTATTTCGGCCAAATGTGATAAAATTTCATTTTTATCGAGAATTCCATAATCTTCCATGAAAGTTGAAAATATTTATGTGCATTTGAAAAAGGTAAACAAATATAAGAACACTTAACAATTTGATAAAATCGAGTTTCAAGGAACAACTCAAGAAACGACCACTAAAAAATCAATACATATTAAGAAATATATAATTTTAACAAAACTTTAATTAATTTGGGTGATTTTCATCAATTGATATCTTTGAACTCGCTTAAATCAAGATCTTCAATAATATCTATTGACTCTTTGTAATCAACAGTTCCATGTTGATCCCATGATTCAATAATATTCCTACATTTTTCGCATTTAGCGTCCTGTGAGAAAACTTTGTCTTCATATTTCGCCATTGCAATTTCACATTTAGAACATGGCACCACAGGATTGTGACAGCTATAACACCTTGAAAACACCTTATCAGTTGATATAAAAGGTCCTTTCTCAAGACAATGGCTGCAATATTTTTTTGGTGAAACGTTTTGATTGGCAGTGGATGCGATATCTATGATTAAACTGGAGCGCAAATGATACAGGGAATTCTTCATATTCTCATCTTCTGTGATCTGCAAAATATTTTCAATCGATGATATGGAATTAACTAACGCTTGCTGCTTTGCTGTTTTCTTCAATGAGTTGCCTCGAGGCCGTGTCAACACTACATTTGGGATATCTGATATATCAATTGATCCTAGTAACGGATTTTCTTTTATCAAGTAAAACGGTTCCATAAATATGAAACTTAGGAGAAGATTATTTCTGGAATTTCAAAGTCAATTTTGCTTTCCAGAATAATCTGATGGAACCCTTGTAAAATGACAGTTGAAACAAACAATCATGTTCCTTGCTTAAGTACATATTATTAAAAGTAATCATAGTTCAAAGACCAGCACCGACTTGGTCCCTTCAAGCCGTCCACAATGGTGAAATCAAGCAAATAGCGTCATCCGATTATGCAGGAAAGGATATTCTTTTGCTTTTTTATCCCGCTGATTTGTAACTTTCTCTTTTTAATGAAAATATTAGTACCTTTGTTTGCCCAACTGAGATTATTGCTTTTAGTGACCGTGCGGCTGAATTCTCTGAACTCGGTTGTCAAGTTATTGCTGTATCATGTGATTCTGCCTACTCTCATTTAAATTGGACAATGATTCCTCGTGAAAAAGGAGGTTTGGGAGAAATGAATATTCCAATTTTGGCCGACTTCAACAAAAGTTTAAGCAAGAAATTTGGCGTCCTTTTGGAAGACGAAGGACTTCCAATTCGGTAATAAGAAGTAAATTTAATGTTTTAGTGGCCTATTTATCATTGACAAGAAAGGTATTCTTCGTCATGCTACCCTCAATGATTTACCTATCGGACGTTCTGTTGATGAAGCTCTTCGCACTCTCAAAGCCATACATTTTGCTGACGAGCACGGTGAAGTTTGCCCAGTGAATTGGACTCCAGGGAAAAAAGGAATGAAACCAACTCTCGAAGGTGTCAAGGAGTATTTTAATTCCAAGAAATAAAGTTATTTCGATTTTCAAGCATTTACATTTAAAAACTAAAATCTCTTTATTTTTCATGATTGATTTATTTCAAATTGTATTTCGAGATGCATCTTAGTTTTTGATAATTCAAAGTCTAAATTTGATAATTCATCATTTTCAAATGGGTTTATGCTGTTCTTCTTCTCATGATTACATAGGCTCAGGCTCAAATTCAAGAAATTCCTTGCCCACAGGTAATAAATCTCATATATGTTATTACAGGGGGATCTAAAAGACTCACGAACCGCTACCCAGAATGGACTACTGAAGAGCCATGGACTCGGACTAAATTAGAGAAGGAGAGAAATGATTTTTGGGAAACAGCGCCAAGCTATGGAGTAATAGCTCTATTAATGCTAAATGTAAGGGGAAGTTGTCAGTTTGGCAATCTCTGAAAGGTGCATGCGAAAGTAACGATGTAGAATTGCAGCAAGCAATCGTGGATTCTCTAGGACTTATCGCTCCTACAGGGTTGTTGACAGATCTATATGACTCATGGGGTGAACATTATCAGATCCCACTTTTTTGCATAAAGGAACCTAAAAATATTCAAAAGATACCAGAAGTAAACAACAGGAATAAAAGCGGTGGCGATAAGCGTAATGAATCATTAAATGATGCATTATTTAATATAACAGTGCGATTGTCCACCGGTGCAGATAAAATTGTTCATATTCATCGACATTCGAAACTCCAGGACATTAAGGATCAAATTAATAAGATGCAGGATATGAAAAATTCTCGAATTTTGTTTTTTTATAGGGGCAAGGGCCCTCTAAATTATGATATTGACGTGTCGGCCCTTTCCTTAGCCTCAAATGATTTGCTACAAGCCATGATAATTCCCAATTTGAAATAAAGTTTCTAAGTTTTAATTAACAATACATGTTGATATTTTTAGACTAAATCGACTGTGAGATTGCATGGCACAATTACATAGATTTATGAGCGCAAGCCTTCGTGGAATTTGGCTGATCATTATCAAGGAATTTTTAATGCAAGGAAAAGAATGGAGACATGGAAATTTCAGGAATGGAGAGCAAGTCAAACTTGCAACATTCATTGAGGAAATACAAGTTTGTTTTCCTTGGAGAACAATCTGGTAACTTTATATATTAACGTTGAAAGTTGGGAAGACATCTTTGATAACACGTTTCATGTACAATACATTCGATCAGACTTACCAAGCGACAATAGGAATTGATTTTCTTTCCAAAACAGTATATTTAGAAAATAGAACATTAAGACTTCAATTGTGGGATACAGCTGGGCAGGAAAGATTTCGGTAACAATTTTTCAATTTATTTTTGAAGATCTTTAATCCCTAGTTACATACGAGATTCATCTGTTGCGGTTGTTCTTTATGATGTTACTAGTAAACTTATTATGATGCTTAGATAGATCGAAAGTCATTTGAGAGTACAAATAGATGGATAGACGATGTCCGGGCTGAAAGAGGAGATGATGTTATCATTATACTAATTGGAAATAAAATAGACATTGAAGATAAAAGGTGATAAATGGCTTTGTTAAAAATAGGCAAGTAACAACGGATGAAGGGCAAGCAAAGGCGAATGAATTGGGGCTAATGTACTTTGAAACTTCTGCTAAATCTGGTGTTAATGTGGAAACAGTTTTTGTTGAAATTGCAAAAAAGCTGCCAGGATCAGAAACAGCAATCGATGGATCTGATGCACAAAGTAATAGCGCTCGAGAGAATCAATTTAGTGATTGACATAAAACTAACAAGTAGACCAGTAGAGCCAGAAAACCAAAGTTGTCTTTGTTAATTAATTTTGCTTGATAAATTTAATTTAAAACATATTTTATATTATTATGATCAATTTTCTATGTGAAAATCTACTACCAATGGAACATGGTCAGATGGAAAGTCTTCATTGGGAAGAAAACTTTTCATATTTCGCTTTTCTAAAAATTCTTTTCCTTGAACTGGCAGGATTTTATCGCCAACTTCTTTAATGCTTCCATAAAAGATATAGTCGACAATCGACTCCGACCCTAAATGAAATATGGAAACATTATCAGGCGAATTCTCGTGCATGAACATTGAACTTTTCAAACTGAATGGATTTTCAAAGGTTTGATTAAGCCAATATTTTTTTATTTCTTGGGATCTTCCGCAATTTTGTCCGGACAGTTGATTTTCCTTCCCGCTCTGGGCCAAATCAATGAAGCCTTAACTTAATCGCAAGAAGAAAAACATACCTTCAACCATGAATTTATATAAACCGCTAAAAGGTGTCATATTGAAATCACCCATGATAACTTTTGTAAAAATATCAATTTTCATTACAAATGGGGCAGTTAGAGCTTAATTCGTGCTTCTTAAAAAGTTTATTTATATTTTCAAGTAGCATGTTCATTTGTATTAGTTTAATGTAACCTCTACTACTATTGAACAGTATATGCGTCGTTGAAAAGACTGCATTCATTTTCAATTCTTTATTATTGTCGTTGAATCATATACTTTTATCATAGCATAAAGCGATAATGCCGACATTGTCGCGGTCACATTCGGCATGGTCTACAAATTTAACAAAAACCTGATCAAGTACATCAAATCTAGTTTTTCTAAGAAATAAACAACATCCATCAGGTTTGTCTCCAGTTCTTTTTATATAATATGAAAAATATTCATCGAATTTCTTTGATAATATTGTCATATAATGAGCAGGCTCGACTTCCTGAAACATTGAAGTAAATATTATACTTGCAGACCGAAAACATCTGGATCTAAATCTAAATAATTGTTTCAGGGTATAGTGTACCAAAAATCTCTTGCGTTATTAATGGGCAACGCCGATCCCATAACAAATTTTCCTTTGAAATTTTCTTCATAGTACCAATATTCGAAAGTTTGGGAGACAATATATTATATGTTAGAACCCGTAAATTTGGTGACACGGCATCCGTTACACCTTTTGACAATTTCACCCATTTTCTCATTTGTAAAAGCCACAGTTGTACACATTGGAAATTAGAATTTGAAAAAGTAATTTTATCACTATTACATTCAATGACGTCTCTTGGAAATGGACGTTGTATTGTATGAAATCAAAAATTCAAAATAGTTTGATTTCATATTTTCATCTCTTTTTGATTTCATGACGAATTTTATATTACAATCATGAAGCCTTCAAAAGAAATTTGTTGGAGAATCAGGTCATGATCTGCTCGGAAGCTTTATTTAATCAATAAAAAAAGTTGATATATTAAAAAAATCTTACACAATTTTCTAAAAGTACAATGTTGAGATAAGGAACCAATTTGTAAAGCAACAAAGCATGATTTATTTAATGAGCAGCAGCGCGGCGAGATTCAACAATAACATTGTTGAGTTCCTCAATTTTTCTCTTAGCGCGTCTTAAAGTTCCAAGCTAGACTTATACTAACATATTATTTTTACACGTCTCTTTGTGAGCTTGCGGGCACGTTTATCTCTACCGTTCTTCAAAAGTTCCATGATGCGCTTTTCATATGGAGCGAATCCAGCAACTTCGCGGATCAATCCTCTGACGAATTGAGTACGTTTTCCGCAAAACTAATAAATTAGCTAGTTCTTTTAACGACATATAAATTAAATAAATGTAAAAAATCATTTTTGTAAAAATTACTTACACCTTTGCGTTGTGATGGCTTTTGTGGAAGTGCTCTTTTTGTAACATCACGGCCTTTGTTAAGACCGACGGCGATTCCTGAGTTTGGTGTAACAGCCATTGAAAATTTTTTGCCAGGGGAGGATGGCTTAGTTTCTTTGTGACCAAAATTACATTACGTTCAATTCAGATATATTTACTATTTCAGATTTATGATTTACATTCAGCTTCGTCTCGAAAGTCTAATGAAATGTGTTTTTCTATTGTAGACATGAAGATTGATCAACGGTTATACTTCTACAGACTACATTTTAACTTACTAGAGTTTAGGATAGGATTTCAATAAACATAAAATATAAAATATTTAATAATAAATATATCAATATATCAATTTTTATTTGTCGTTAGCAAGGTGTACTATATTCAAATTCGACATGTAAAAATATGTGCGTCGTAGTCGCATTTTATCAAGCTTGTTATAGCTAGGCGGTACAATTTGGAATAGAAAGGGCGCATATAGAAAATCAATATTGCCTAATTACGATCGATAAAGACATTGCTTTGTCATACCGACAGAGATTAGGCGTACTTCGTAAGTTATTAAAATCAAACAAATATAGACCATGATAATATTTAAAGGGTTTTATGAAATTACAATAGAGTTGTATCGTCATATTCATGCTACCTATAGATATAATTGGCGATAGGAGACTGAATGAACGAAAATAAGTGTCAGCTGTTTCTTAGCCTGGCACTTCATTTAAAAGAAGAACAAGTTGATAACACAGCTTTTCAAGCTATAAAGCCAGGGTAAACTTTTTTATTTACCAACTTCGTAAATTTCGTGAATATTACATTCTATAATGCAAGAGGGAGTCATCGTATATTGGCAATCCTAACAAAGCTCTCAATACGTTTTCAATTGCTCTTCTTTGAGTTTGCCTATAAAATATAAATATGAAGAATTACAACGCGTTAATTACAGGAGTTCTGTAAGGAACCATTGGCGCTTTCAAAAAATACGATAAGAATGAATTGACGACATTAAAATTTTTAAATTCTGTTTCACAATCAGTTTTGTAGGTCACTCTTGTAAAGAGTTCCATAAGGATTATAAGATCAATCATCACTGGAACAGCCAATAAGGAATCTTCACATGTATTGTGGAGTGATATTGTATTTCTACCACCCATAAATATTTCATTTTCGTATTCATCGAGAGCTCGCTTGCTGTCGCCGACAGAAGGAACATTCTTAATCACAATCGTATGATCTGGGTGTTCATTTTTGGAATACAATAAGAAATTAGCCTTAACCATATCGTCTACTACCGATGACTTTGTTATTTCTTTGGAACGAAATTGTTTTGGCGCGGATAGATTGGCACCATCGTTGTTACCCAAATGATTGTAAGATGTGATGGCAAGAGGTTTAATTCCGGCATTTACCAAAAAGTCGACCAAGACAGATTTAATTTTTGTCTGCCCAGTCTTAAAGTCATCACCTCCGATTGGAACCGCATGTTGAGTAGCCAGATCAATGACTCCCGGGACTAGAGTATTCTGCGGACTACCGTTTATAAATGGGCATCCTTCTAAAATGCTGGCGACAGCGAAAATAGATGACGGAGAAATTTCGTCTTTGGATTCTTTAATGGACGTTAGCAATGATTCTGCTGTATCGTTCAATCCTTCCTTGACATCCGAAAACCTTTCAGTATTTGCGGTCCACATTACAATAACTTTATCTAAATCATTAGCTTTTTTAAATTGTCTATAATCTTCTAGCAATACATTTACCTTATGTCATTCCTGATGACTTCCAAGTGTTCATTTTTATTTGTTCCAGGGATAACGTTATCAGCTCTCTCTACTTGATTTGCCGCAATAAAGTCCGGATAGTAAATTGAAGGAAGTGGTTTCATCTTGCCCATAGCATCTTTTAATTGGATTTTAAGATCTGGTTCCAAAACCTGGGCTCTATCCATTGCATCCGCTAAATTCATAGAACTAATATCCCAACCCCCGATAACAATTTCATTTGGGTTAACCATTGGGACCAGTGAATTCATGGGCACATGTACTAGATTGTCAAGATCTTCTTCTGATGGACCCAAAACCATTGTAGATGACATAAAAACTGAACCTAAATAATTCGCATTTTGCAAGCCTCTTCGGGTCTGCCATTTCAACGACATTTTGTTTGCTAAAATGCCAGCTGTAAAAGTGCTTCCATTATTTCCACCCCAACCAACAAGCATTACACTATTATATAAGTTTTCAGAAATAAATACCCTAGTTTTGGGACGTTTGTATCAGTTCGAAATCGAAGATGAGTCGTTGTTGGTTTGGCAATATACTGATTTTCAAACTTTGAAACGTCGACCTTATTATACATAAAAGAGCTTTCGATAAAGCCATTTTGGTAATTTGCAACTGAGGATATTACAGTTGGTTCAGAACTGCTTAACTTTGTCATAAGAAGGCAAGCCACACAGGGAATTTTAAGGAATATGATAATACCCTTTTTATTAAAATAATTTTTGTGTGATTGGTTTCAATTCGTAAGATTCAATAATATCGTTTTCCTTTACCGCAAAACCCTTAAAGGAAATGCCAAATTCCGACGGATGTGAAATCAATGAAACTTCTTGTTTAAAATGCTTCAAAGAATCAATAGACCCTAAAATGTTTCAAATTTGCCAAAGTTACCTTCATACACTGCCTTAGAATCTCTGACAACCTTAACCGCATAAAGATTCTCTTGAGTTTTTCTGATGTCACCAAAAGTGGTTATGGAACCTCCAGCTTTGATTTCACCATCGGAAATTTCAAATACTTTCAAGACTTTTGCTTCTCCAATTTTAAGACTCGAATATTCGATTGGGATTCGTTTGCACAACTCTTCATTCAGAAAATCAATCAAGTGATAAATGACCTTGAAGCTTTTTATTGTAACTTTCTTCTTTTGACACTTGGAAAGGATATTCGCCGGTGGCTCTACATTGAAATTGACAATTATTGCTATGGATGGGAAAATGTCTTATTACCGTTAGCGAGTGATGCTAGCTCGACATCTGACTCTGTTGGCGGTCCAATTTGCTTGTTAATTACAACGGGCCTGATCTTATTCGTCGGAACTGAAGACAAAAGATTTTCTATTGCTTCAATGGACCCCAATACGTCAGCTACTTCTACTTTGTAGTTCAATTTTACCTTTGATGACAATATTAACTTTGGGAACTTGTTTAGTTTCTTTCTCGCTTACCATATCATCCATATTCCATCTCATCCCACCTTTTAATGATCCTGTCACTTCAAGCATTTTTTGTCTATAAAATGGATCCAGTTTTCTTAACAACAGAGACTTTAATCTGGTGTGCTCTGATTTAAATCTATTCACTTGTTCTTCCCACTGCTTTAGAGAACTAATACGCCCAAGCGCGTATTCCTTTAACAGAAAAAATAATATAATTTACTTTATCGGGAACTTGAAAGACTTTCGATCCAATAGGAGGAACGCTCGACCAGCCGTCAATTTCTACAGCAGTGGAAGGCGCTGCCCTCGTTAATGTTTTTGAATTACTTTCTATCATGGTTCTAACTATGCAATATGCTTTCTCTGCCAGTAATGTTGTCCTTGGAACTATTGTTCCCCTTCTTACCAAAACAGTTGCCACTGTCCCTTTTCCCTCCACAGTTTTGGATTCTATTATCGTGCCTTCGACGTTTCCATCTGCTTCGGCTCTGAGATCCATTATTTCAGCTTGAGCAATTATTGCCTGGGTCAAATCATCCATTCCTAGTCCCTATGGTTGTTAAAACGTGTATTATACTGTCACAGCAGAAATAGGAATGCATTGTACATCACCACCAACCTCTTCAAGCTCGATACCATTTGCAAGTAACTGGTCCTTAACTTTTTTCACTTCCTTCATAAATTTATCACATTTATTAATGGCGACAATCATGGGAACCTTTGCTTCTTTTATAAATTTTATTGATTCTAATGTTTGAGGTTGGATGCCATCATTTGCAGCCACAACCAGTATTACAAAATCAGTCACCTGAGCACCTCTATGTCTCATTTCCAGAAATGCTGCATGTCCCGGTGTATCTAAAAATGTAATCTTTTGTTCTCCGATGTGAACTAATTGAATAAGTTTTGAAATTCTATACCTGTGAATGCACCAATATGCTGGGTTATTTTCCCGGCTTCATTCTCCACAATGTTGCTCTTCCTAAAAAAGTCCAATAAAGATGTCTTTCCATGATCAACATGGCCCATCTATTGTCATGATGCACATTTAGTTACAATTGTAACTATTGGGGGCCTTTGTGGGGCTTTTTCTGATGGTGGCGGTCGCTCCTTAAACATATATCTGTGATCATTGAATTCTTCGGGGCATTTATAATATCCACTCTCGTAGAATAAATACTCGCAGACATCGGGGTTAATTGTTTCTAAATGAGCGGAAGGTGCAAAGTTTACCATTCGGATCTGTAACATTTTCACCAAATTTTTTTAATATTGCCAATAATTCGCCTAGATAAAATATAATGCAAAATATACGTTTGGAATAGTATTCTTCAAGCTTACTGTGTAATAACATAAAATTCATTCCTATTTTTGTTTCTTTCACATTAGGATCGTTCATCCTATTTTTACGCCATGAAGAAAAATGCCGTATGATATTGCTTTGTACAAGAAAATTTTGCCTAGCTATTTTTGGAATAAGATTCATTAGGAAATATACAATTCAAATTATTTCCATTGGATGGACATTCATGCTTAATGTATGTTTATAAATAACTTGACTATCATAACTAGCTTCAAAATATGAATATGAACTAAGAAAGCCGGGGAATCAAACTAAAATTTATTTTACATTTCTTTAACCAATTGATATCAAAGATCCAAAAAATAGATGCTAATGAGACAAAAAATGGCATTATACCTGTACTACTGGTACTTTCATCAATACCTCGTTCACATACATTTTAATCAAGCCAAAATTAACCTTATGCCAGTTTGGAACCCCAGATATGTCGTAAAGGGTCGGAGAATGCTCAAAAAATGGCCCCGATTTCATTTTAGTTATATGATGTATCGCAGACAAGTACATGTACTCTTTTTCAAATGTTTCTACGATATCAGCTTGTAAAATTGACTTAGGTTTTATATGCCTGTGCTCTAGTAAAACGATTAATAGATTAATACCAATCAATTGAGAGCTTCCCCATAAAAATGGTAAAAATTGGTGATCGTCAATACCCCAAACGCCGTGACTTCCAGCAGGCTCCATTCTATACCTTTGTTGTAAACTTCTGCAAATATTTAAATATAAAGGAAAGGCTTTTAGAACAACGAATGAGTAATCACTGGGCTCTAGAAAATTGATAATATCCAAACAAAACAAAAATGCAACAAATGAAAGCTCATGCCCTGAGCCATAATCAATTCGTTCTGCGTTGCCAAATGAATCTACTAGATAGGGTTTTAATTCAATAAAGGCTTTTTCAAACTGTATGCCGCAGAGGTGATTCAAAAGCATATCAGCATTTTTAGAGAAATAATCAAAAAAATCACGAAAAGCAGGATTGCCAAAACGGCAGGGAGCTTCTGTGGGTTCAAATTTTAAAGAGAAATTTAATATTTCGTCAAGAAGATTCATCAAATTCTCACAATTCTTGATGTAAAAAAGATCATTGCCTTACTTTACTAGGATTACTAACATCAAAGCATTTTCTGTTTTTTGCAGCCTCATTTAAATGAATTATAAACCTTAAGAACGATTCAAAACTTTTTGTATCTAACCATCTTTGAACATCTAGCAAATTCTTAATTTTCTTTTCTGGCTGCACAAAATGGTGACTATTATACTGGACAGTTATTCTTTCCATGGTCAAATATTTGTTGTAATTCAAATCCCATTTGGCATCTTGTATATCATTCTTTGTAACGGAATTCATCCTGAAATTTCCAGGCTGAAAATCTATGACGGAAGTTGGCTTCGTGGACGCAAAATATGACAATGTAGTATTTCGTTTATACAAAACTCTCAAGTCTTCACATAAGCATAAGAAATCATACTGGATGCCAAGTTATAACTATGCGAAAGGTTTGGCATATTTTTTGAATGCTAAACCTGTAACATTATTTGCATCTGCATTCTATTTAATTTCTTACACTATAAGGCCTGAAATTAAGGAAGTGCATTATGAAGATAGGGATTCTTTTCTATCAGATGACGACGGTGCTCCGATCGCCATTTTCTCGCATGGTCTTGGTGGCTCGAGATTTATTTACTCAACATTTATCTCAAAGTTTGCAGAAATTGGCTGGACAGTATATGCCGTTGAACATACGTAATTTATATTACCACTTAGAAAAAGGGACGGCACTGCATGCACAGCGGTTGGACCTCAGGGGGAAATAATTCATTATCAGCCTATAGGTAAAGATGAAAATTCGTGGAAAGATCTAAGAAAATCTCAATTAGAATTCAGAACTCAGGAAATACTAAAGATTTTAGATAAGGTTGGGCGAACAAACAGGGACATTTACCTGATAGGTCATTCTTTTGGGGCTGCTACCATGTTTAATGTGCTATTGAAAGATAAAATAAGAGACTTTAACATTAAGCATGTTTACCTTGTTGATCCATGGTGGTATTGCTTTGAAAACGAGTCGTTGCAGAACTTAAAAATAAAGAAGAAAGTTTTTGTAAAAACTGCGATCACAGAAAACTTCCATTGGGAGTCACAAGATCTTGCAAATGAAAATATCAAAAGAGCCAATGTGGACTTCTGGGAAGAAAAGCATTGTCCGGAAACTAGCCATCAAGATCTCTCAGACTTTGCTGTACATGTTCCAAGACTATTAAAGATCGCTGGACAAACCGGTCTCAACGGGGGTATAAAACATATATCAGATGTCTTTGAATGGTTTGTTATTTAATTGAGTAATAAATATTGCATTTCTGACTTTATTAAAAGTATTCTTCGTGTACACTATACAATGACATTGTTCTTTCTCTTGTCGCCGCGGGATCAGAAGATCTGACACTAGATATCGACAAGGATATATTCCTGACTACTGAGACATTTTGGCCGACATTGAATAAACTACTAGTACCCTCATTGATTGCAAATGTAGTGGAAGAATTAAGAGAACTGGGTGGTTTCATTAACGATGAAGAACGTCTTCTTATCATGGGGTCTCGGAGATGTTCCGAATTTTACGATCTTATCATCAAATTTATTGTCATACAAAATTTTCGAAATTACTCAGGCTACAATTTGATAAGAAATGTCTTCAAAAAAATAAGAATTTATCAAAAGATGCGTCAGCCGAGAATCGAACTCGGGGCTAACCCGTGGCAGGGGCTAATTTTACCACTAAACCACTGACGCGATGAAAATTGATTTCCAAATACATGTATAACTCTTAACACTTGTTATTTATGCGGAATTTTCCGCGAAATTTCACATGGTAGAAATTAATGACGATGGCACTTCCCTTGAACCACTTTTTTTGATCGCGTGCTCATTTATATCTAATCGATGCTTTCCAATATCTGATTCGGATAGTCTGATTCTATATTCCTAGTATTCTAGATTTTACCTTTTAAGTAGTTTCAAGCAAGTATACGGGTTATGTTTTAGTAAATAGGCGAAACTAGGACCTAATGCATCATCTAGTCCGCCTTTGTATGATGTCGTTAAACGAAATCGCTTTGAAGCATGGCAGTCCCTTGGCGACTTATCACGTGAAGATTCTATGAAACGATATATCGCTCTAGTCATAAAGCTTGGTGATATATATTTATCTAAAAACGACGCTGAGTAACATCTAATCGCGCATTGTATAGATGGAAGAAGGATTTCAACGAAATGAAATCTGTATGGGAACGTGAATACTCTGATAAAGCTCTATTTATTTTACCTGGCTATGAATCTGAAGAAGACGAAGACGATGAACAGAATTATTATTTGAGAACATCTAATCGAAAGTATTAGCAAGAACTTAATTAAACGATAGGTCTGTGGATAATGTCATTAAAGCTACCC
The DNA here is from genome assembly GCA_000442015.1 of Rozella allomycis CSF55. Classification (NCBI taxonomy): domain Eukaryota; kingdom Fungi; phylum Rozellomycota; genus Rozella; species Rozella allomycis. Next base: position 74,368 of record KE560904.1, on the reverse strand, counting down.
GGGTGGTAATTAAAAGACTCGAAAGCATCGAAAAGTCTTTAGAAAATAGATTTAACAGCAGAAAACAACGAGCAATTAGATTATTTATCGTAACCCAATGACGTTAAATTGATGTAGGTTAAAATTTTAACTCGCATCCTTCCTATGGCATTTATGTACATATTGTATCATTATTTATTCAAAAGTGGGTCTAGAAGAAAATCTTTGAAATATAATCCGTTTTTTGAATAAAGTCAAATTCACTATCACAAGTTACACCATCAAAAGTCAAGAGCATTTATTGAATTGATTTGGACCAATAAATATTCCCTTGTTTAATACAGCTACATGTAAACAAATGCGATAGGATAAAAAATAACTTTGCAAATCAGGAGCTCTTACACGTGCAACTTTCTTTTAGACATATGACCAGGCATACAGGTATTAATAATGGTGCGAGTATTACGTTAACTAATTTTTCTTTCCAATTTAATGTTCTTTGATGGCTACGAACACCTCGCAATCTTTTTCGCATATGAACATGAGCAGGAGAAATTCTTTGGTAGGTTTCTATAATTCCTGTCCTTATACGACTTTTATCCAAAATTTCATCTTGGGCAGTTGAGGGAATTCTTTTAGTGTAAGAATATTCACTCGGAAAAACAAATAAGTCTGAAGGCATTGCTGAACGTGGATTTGCAAATTTTAAAGAATATGTTGGACTTTGCAATGTTTTTTGACGGTGTGACAAGGTGATAGCAGCCGTGTCGGATGTTTCCGAGGTAAACATAATTAGGTGGCTTGTCACAATGGCGATTTAAAAGGTACGATATGATGAAACCTAAAGTCACAAAAACATAATGAATAAGAAATCAAACCAATAATTTATTTGTGAAGAGCAGCCANACTTCCAAGGCTCCCAGGTTCAAAGTGTCACTAATTGTGTGGATAGCTTGCCTCCGATAAATTTAAAAGTGAATAACAAATAAGTTATAGCTTAAATCAATATTTGTTTGTGATATGATAATTCCGTGTCATGCGGATGTGTGGCTTTGACTGCCATGTCTGAAAAAGTGATGACAACTAAAGAAAAAATGGCCTTGATAACAAGGAACTTGCAAGAAGTTATAGGAACAGCAAAACTTGAGAAAATCATCGCTGAAAGAGATTTGGTGCTCTATTGGGGAACTGCTCCAACGGGAAGGGTAAATTTGTTTTCATAAAAATATAGCCACACATCGCATACTTTGTCCCTTTATCCAAGATTGCAGATTTTCTTCTTGCTGGATGTAAAGTCAAGATCTTGTTTGCCAATATCCGTAACATCAAAGTTGTACTTTTTTGTAGATGCATATTTGGATAACATGAAAGCCCCTCTTGAGTTGGTTGAATACAGGACTCAATATTACGAAGGTGTTATCAAAGCTGTACTGGAATCTATTGGTGTGCCGCTTGATAAGTTGGAGTTTGTTAGGGGAACGGATTATCAATTATCAAAAGAATACGTTCTGGATGTTTATAAATTGTCCTCTCTTTGCACTCTCAGGGATGCCCAAAAGGCAGGAACGGAAGTTGTTAAACAGGTTTCAAATCCTTTGTTGTCCGGTCTTTTGTATCCAGGATTGCAAGTAAATTCATTAAAAGACTTATAAAGGCACTCGATGAAGAATACTTGAAAGTTGATGCACAATTTGGAGGTGTCGATCAAAGAAAGATCTTCATGTTAGCAGAAAAGTATCTTCCATCTATTGGTTATGAAAAACGAATCCATTTAATGAATCCAATGGTTCCTGGACTTACCGGGTCTAAAATGTCAGCCTCCGACCCAAATTCGAAGATAGACTTGCTAGATGACGAAAAGAGTGTCAATAAAAAAATAAAAATGGCTTTTTGTGAACCAGGAAACATTGAGAACAATGGGCTTCTATCCTTTGCAAAGGCTGTTATTTTTCCTGTCTGGTCATTGAAGGGGCTTGGTCACTTTGAAATCAAAAGGAAAAAAGAGCACGGCGGAGATGTGACTTTCAATACTTATGAAGAACTGGAATTGGCATTTAAAGAAGAAAAAGTTTATCCCGCTGATTTAAAATCTGGAATTGCTGCAGCCATCAATGTTTTACTTCAACCTGTAAGAGAAAAGCTGGACACTCCAGAGTTCAAGAAACTTTCTGGAAAAGCTTATCCGGCTGTCGTTAAAAAAGATTTGACGCCTTCTGAACAAGCCTTGGAGGAATTTAGTAAAGTGAAAATGGTAGTCGGCGAGATAAAGGAAATTACTAATCATCCTGAAGCCGATCATTTGTATGTCACGAAGATTGATGCTGGTGAAGAATGTCCAAGAACTATCGTTGCTGGATTGGCTAAGTACATCCCAAAAGAGGAATTGCTAAATAAAAAAGTTGTCATTGTTGCAAATCTTAAGCCAATGAAACTACGTCAAGTGGAATCAAACGGAATGATTGTAGCGGCGTCTGTAGGTGACAAGGTGGAAATTGTTTCTCCTCCTTCATCAGCCACCAACGGCGATCGAATTGTAATTGAAGGCGTTTCCGGTGAGCCAGAGGCACAATTGAACCCGAAAAAGGATACTCTCAAAAAAGTACTCGAAAAGTTATCGACAACTACAATTGACTCAAAGCCAACTGTTGTCTACTTGGACGATCCCTTGCTTGTCGGTGGCGGCTCATGTACGGTGAATTCTCTCATTGGCGCTGAAATTAAATAAATGTTATATGCTAACCAATTATAGTTTTATTACATGTTTATACTTATTACATTCAACTCTTTCTCAAGACACTTTTCAATTCTAATACTAGCTTCATGGTATACTTTTTCATTCATCGAATCCACTATGCCTTTACAAGCCTCCAAAGTCTCTTTGTGTAATGATAATGCGTCTTTCAGAGATTCATATATCTGTCTCAATTTTAACACAGCTCGCAAGAGCCTTGATTCATTACAAGGATCAACATGCAGAATTTCAAAAAGTAGAGTTTTTAAATGTTCGATGCTGGCTTTAAATTTCACTTACAAATGGCACTAAAGCAATTTACATGGATCAGATAGAGTCAAGTTTTCTACTGGCATTTTCCATACAGTTTCATGAATAGTTTGGCCAAATTGTTTAAACCTTTCACAGATAACTTCAAGGCATTCTAAGATCGGTATTAATGTAGATTTCTGTCAAAAAAATACATAATGAATACCTGAATATTAATCGAATCATTTATTTTTGTTGTCATGTCAAATGACTGGGTTAGCTCTAACCTTTCCAAGTATTCTCGTTGAATTTCACCTATACAATTATAAACCTTTAATAGAGCATTCTTTCTATAATGCATCATTTTGTTACTTCCATTTCTTTTTCTTTATATTCTTGATTCCTTTTCATTTTGGCGTTATAATACTTCCATTGTAATACTTTTAACTTTAATTCTTCTTGCTCGCATAAACTTCCTACTTCCGTCAATGTTAAATCTGTGTGTCCAACAGTGCCTCCCTGGATAATCTTGATTTCATTCTTCAAAGGCTTTATACTTTAGTACGTTTAATATTNGGACGAATGTAGATTGTTCCATCTGGTCCTATTAGCTCATAAGCACCTCCAGTGTTTAACTCTCTAGACATACAAGTGCTTTTATGACTTGTAGTCTAATTTTTTATTCTTTGAAGCATATTTCGCCATANAGAGCATTCTTTCTATAATGCATCATTTTGTTACTTCCATTTCTTTTTCTTTATATTCTTGATTCCTTTTCATTTTGGCGTTATAATACTTCCATTGTAATACTTTTAACTTTAATTCTTCTTGCTCGCATAAACTTCCTACTTCCGTCAATGTTAAATCTGTGTGTCCAACAGTGCCTCCCTGGATAATCTTGATTTCATTCTTCAAAGGCTTTATACTTTAGTACGTTTAATATTACATTATCAATTTTTTTGGTCATGCCTACTGCTGTAAGCCCCCTAGCCTTCGAAAAGCCTTTTGTAACTGGTTTTTCACAGGGTAGGTGACCTTGAGTAATGTTATTCTTCTTGATCGGCAAGCCATTGTCTTTGGGTGCAATATTTTCCTTTTTCAAAGATGAAGTAGACATATATCGAGACTCAACAATACGACCTTGCTGAGTTTTGCGTACTAGAATTTTATTACTCGTTTAGGCATCTGATTTTTCTCGCCATTCCCTTTTCCCCTTTCTTTGCCTTTAGAGTACATGTCGAAATTTACGAAATTATAGATACGAACTAACAAGACTGAAATATCTTTTCTCCCATTCTATTAAAATTTAATAGAATTCTTTTCATTAATTATTATTTAATTTAATAAATAGAGTTAAGAAAATCATTTAAATTCTTGAGTAGTCCAATTATTCGGATACTCNCACCTGCGCGCCGATTTGTTCGCTGGTTGTGGTCCCAGTTTTTATCTTCTCTAGCCAGCCGATCCATGGTGACTCTTGAAATAGCCATTATTGGAGAACACAAGTTTGAATCAAATCCTTAAAACTTGTGTTATTTAGTTGGATTATAGAAAGCCCATCTGCCGTTATCCGACAATGTTGCCCTCCAGGAACCTGTTTCTGTCTTAATATTTAATAAACATTAAAATCAAGAGCTAAGAGAAGAAAAATATAATAAGATTTATTTCAATGATATCATCCTTAACTCATTGGATACTTGGTCTCCAGCAAGTATAGGTTCATAGCAGCTGTTTTCAAAGCCATTAATTGGTTTCAGTATTAAATCGGACGCGACATNTTAGTCACAAACCTGCGTACGTATCCCCAATTTCATGATATTTGCCAATATTCGTTGCTGCCGGAGCTAATAAATGTGGCCCTTTATGTAAACATTTTACAAATGCAAGTTTTTCCAAGCCCATTCCAATTGCAAGCATTTCCGAAACTGTGCATACTGTTTGAAGCAGACTATTTCCCCATTCATCCAATGNCTTATAATCTGAACCAAAGAGGTTCTATGACGATGGCATAGGTATCAACACCCTTACATGGATCTTCAGAATCTAATATGTAAAGTTACGCTAGCCAATACCCTTTAATAGTTTTTTAGTGATATAAAAGATAGNTGCATTTTGACAGAGGAGCTGGAAGATGAGGCTGATGAAAAGGAAAGTCAAAATCAAGCTTCAAGTTCTAGCCACCCCAGAGCTAGGGTGTCGTTCACTAGCAATTTGCCAAAACTCCCTCCACGTACCCAGAAGCATAGAAAACTCCTTTTGGTTGATCTAGAAGCCTTTACGAATACTAGGCTAGGTCTTTTAAAGCTCGGAAGGTACAACCCGACGATGCCAAAAAAATCACCGAAACCTAGATTAATAGTATCGGGACTAGTCCTCAACTTTATCATCGGTCTTCCCAATGACTTTATTTTGGGGTCTACCACTTCAACAGGAGCCTGGTGCAAGCCAGCTCCTTAAGAAGCCCATTTAAGGCAATGCCTTAACCATAACTATCTTGTTCATCATAACAAAACATTAACTTTTGGATATCTCAACAATCAACTTATTTGTAGCTTTCTGCTGAATATCTACCTCTCCAGGTATATACCTCGGTCACTCCCAGCACGGAAAAAGGACAAACAGCATCCATTTCACCGTTTCTGAGCACGCTCAATCCCTTTTACAACCCATGACAAAAACCACTAAAAAGTAATAATAATATACAATTAATTCATTACTTTTATTTCAAATTNCCATGATTCTGAGAAGACTGGCATAAATACTTTAAATAAAATTAGTTTGAAGTCTATAAAGAACACTTTTTCAATGTTAAAGCGTGTGAAGCGCAAACTCCGGAAAAAGGACTGACAGCATCCATTTCACCGTTTCTGAGCACCCTCAATCCCTTTTACAACCCATGGCAAAAACCACTAAAAATTAATAAAAATAAAAAATTAATCATTACNACTGACAGCATCCATTTCACCGTTTCTGAGCACCCTCAATCCCTTTTACATCCTATGGCAAAAACCACTAAAAAACTAATAAAAATATAAAATTAATCATTACTTTTTTTCAAATCTATATGGGGAGTTGATTCCCAGCACCCCAGGTGATTGCCAGCACTTTGGACAGTGTCCCAGCACCTTTTTCGATTGCGAGCACCCCTTGGCGACTCCCAGCAACTCGGGTGGGTCCCAGCACCTTTTCGGTGGCTTATAGACCCATTATCCCTGGTAAAAAAATTATGGCGACAAATTTTTTAGTCTGCGTAACAGAATGTTCTCTGCTGGATGCGGAGTTGCATTTGCGCGAAAATTTTTGTCAGGGGGCTGAGATAGTCAAACCCCGAGGCCGTAAGGTAACAAACTGCCAAAATTGTGGCAGTTTGAAAAAAGCATTCAATCAGTAACAAATATATTTTTGACTACATAAAGAACGTATTTATGTGGCTGCGGTAAAACTTGCAAAACGACATTCCGCANCTATATGATACATAATATGCGGCTACCGTTGAGAATCGGTGTTGCATTTAATTCGGGAAATTTTGTTTGTAATGGGCGCGGCCCGATTCTATGAAAGTACCTCCACTTCACGTCTGCCCGGGTAGGTTTCACGGGCTTATCTTCTTCTTTTAACTAATATCGAAATATTAATGGGTATACAGAGTCAATAAAATTTTGACAATCGGTATCATGTATGCATCTTGGCGCCTCTATCCCTTCAGGTGTGACTCCAATTTGATAGCCGATTTCTGGCCTAGAATCTCTCATTAATGCTTCTTCATCTTGACTAAAATACTTTTCAAGAATATCCAAAAAATGCTCGTTCTTTTCGAATGGAACTCTACTGTCACGAATAGCAATAGCCCCAAATTCGCGAAAAGCATTTGACACCTGAAGGCACAATTCAATTTGATTGTTGCCTTCAGTCACATATTTGTCAATATCCACTACTGGAAGTCTGTCAATTGTCATTAAGCGAAATTGCCGTGGCTTTGTAAAAGGTAAATGTTTTCTTTTTTGATAGAAAAAAATTATCTAGCAATAAAAANCGGTGGAACCTATAGAGTTGGCAGCACCGATTAAAATCAAAGTAAATGCATGTGAGAGATGAAAAAGGAATACTCGGTGGAGGATTATCAAGAGAAAGCAGAGCCATTGAAGGAGATTAAACAGGAGGAGTATAATGTAGCCGCAACATTGAGACAGATTGTGCATCAATTGGATGTTTTGAGTCAAACAGTGTCAATTATAGAAAAGAGATTGGGAAACAATGAAGATNTAAGAGGAAGGGGTTAGCAAAAAAAGAAAAATATGATTCAACTTTAAAACTCAGTTTTCATGTATTTTAACGACCGAAATGATAATCGCCAAACCTGAGTCATCTCAACCTGACATTAATTATTACAGTATTTTTTGAAAAGTTCACAATACAAAGAAATTTATTGATGATATATACCAACCAAGGATTTTTGATTGTTGTATTAACTTTTAAGGACCAGAACGATTTAAGATTTATGCCTAATAATGTAGTGGATTTGAATTTCCTTTTTTGAAAGTTTCCTATCGATCTAAAGATGACCCGCGTACGTGGCTAATTTTTCTTAACACGTTTTAAATTTTGGCAACTTCCGAATAAAAATTCAATTTATCAATTCATGACGTATGCCCCAATTTGTAATAAATCATATGATGCAATTTCCAAAAATGTGTCAACATGCATTCTTTATCGGAAACGTCAATTCGAAATTTTCAGAAGTGTTATGAAATTACTTTTGACTACTCTGCTAATTGGATTTATAGTAACTCTTCCGATTACCAAAACATATATTTCGCCTTTTATCGCTCAAGACTTGTTGAATGTGAAATGCAACAATCATAAATTAAACGTGATGGCTAAAACATCAGCAAACAAGCTTTACATTCCAGGTCCAATAAGTGACATATTGATACACAAGTGGAAATTTAAAGAAGAAGCTTTTAGTGATCTGGACTACTATCAAAATGACATTTACAAGTTGTATCCAAAGGATTTGGAGCTTTCCGCGAAGATTCGTTTGGCTGACAATTATGAAATAGCATTACATTACCTTGCTAATCCTAATCATGCAGTTTATAGTAGCCAGGAAGCGGCGAGAATCATTATGAAAAGAAATGACTTTGAGTCTATAAACAAAATTATGAGATTACGTATTGTGAATCATGTTCTTTTGATGTTCATTGCTGAATCAGTGCAGAATTACCAAATGTTTAAGTATATTCACAGGCACCCGGCTGTTATTCCAGAGGATTTGATGCATTTTATTCGAGCAGCTTTTGATTCTACTAGAGATTATAAAGCATTTGTTCCGAAGCACATTGAAGAATTTCTGGAGCCTGCTCATCGTGAATGGTCACAGTTTATGTTTGAAGATGCTTACAACGAGTTACGCTCTCATGGTCAATTCGAATGCATTAAAGTGTTGCTGGGATTTGGGAAAGGAAGTAAATATAGTGAGAATTCTGGTAGTACATCTAGCTTAGAAACTATTTTGACAGCAGACGACAAAAGCTTTCACATCGAGAGCCCTAGCCCAAGTATTATGGTAGATATGAATCCTAAATTTACCATAAGCGAAGAAACTCTTGTTGGAAAAGGGAATAATAAAACGGAAAGTGAGGAGGGTAAACCAATTGATGATATCTTTAAGTCCGATGATTCGATCACTTTTGATGAAAATGAACTTAATGATTACTCTATGTCTTCAACTGAAACAGATAAGAACAATAACATTGATACAGAATCATTATCATCTGCATTTTCACCCAAACTTGAAACATTTGAAGCTGAATTGCTTGAGATTTACAAAGAGATTAACCAAGCGGTACCCCCGCAAGAAAAGGAAACTACGCTTGCTCTCATCACAACTCCATCAAAAAGGTCGTCCATTTTTGAGAAGCTAAAAAGTTCTTTCAATTCCAAGTCCCAGAAATTGAAGAAAAGGTTATCATTCTCCAAAATGAAATAAACGCTGATCCTATTTAATATTTACCCTTGATAATTTATACCCGTGCCATGTAATTTGTTAGTATTCAATTGATAGAGTCTTTTAAGATCAAACTTAAATGTACTTGTGACTTTTTTTGACTTACAGTCCAGCATTTGTTGTAAATTTCGTTTTTCGTAAAGAATGAATCAGTCTCCGACATCTTTAAATAAGAAGTCCGTTTCATTTAAAAATTTACTAATCGGGGCATTCATTCAAGTTATAGAAGTTTCGACACTTGGTCAACCTTTTGAAGTGTTAAAAACTTACATGGCTGCAAATAGAGAAGCAAATTTGAGATCGGCTATAGTAAACACATATAAAAGAGGAGGCCTACAAGGTTATTATCAAGGATTGATTCCATGGGTATAATTTGAAAAAGTCAGTCATTAATAGGCATGGATCGAAGCTGCATCCAAAGGCGGGATCTTATTATTCACATCTTCAGAGATTGAATACATTGCTAAAGCACTTGGTGCCTCATCAGCTTTAGCGGGTGTATTGGGAGGCGCTGGAGGTATAATTTATGGTTATAGATAATAGGCGGAATTTGCCAAGCTTATACAACAATGGGATTTTGTACATTTATGAAAACTGTGGAAGTCACAAGAACTAGGTCTGTTGATTCAAGACAATCGACAATGAAAATAGCTTTGGACATTTTGAAAAGTGAAGGTATAGCTGGACTTAACAAAGGCGTATCAGCTGTTGCAGTCCGCCAAATGACTAACTGGGCTTCTAGGTTTGGTAAATAATTAAATATTTATCCAAAGGAATTTCTAGATTTACACAAAAGCTGATGAGAGGAGATAATGTGAACAGGAAATTGACCCCAGTTGAAGAAATCGCGGGTAGATATTAACATTTCTAATGAACAAGCGTCTGCAATTGGTGGTACTTTATCATGTTGGAATCAGCCTATTGAAGTCATAAGAGTTGAAATGCAATCACAAATAAAATCACCAAATAGACCGCCTAATTTAAATATATGGACTTGCGCAAAGTATATTTATGAACATCACGGGGTTCGCGGATTTTTTCGCGGTGTAACTCCAAGAATTGGGCTCTCTGTATATTTGACAATTTGCATGGTGTGTGGTGGAGACTATCTAAAATCTATTTTTGCAGGTGAATGATTCTTCAAATTAATNGGCCATGCAACCACTTCCAGCTAATGTATTCATAAAATAGAATTTATTACCTGCAGTGATGGCTTGTCGATATTTTTTGTCCTTGCAATCACCAGCAACAAATACACCTTCTATTGTTGTTTCGGAACCTTTCAAAGAGATCAAATAACCTTGGTCATCAGTTGGGAGTTGTCCATTAAGAAAATCAGTGTTTGGTTTGTGTCCAATGGCAAAAAATAATCCATTAGCTGGCATTTCACGTTTTTTCCCAGTTTTGAGATCTTCAACCTCAACAGCTCTGAGCAAATCCTCACCAATCGCTCTTGTCACTTTATGGGAATAAACTTGATAAAAATTTAATTTAAAAATTACGGATTTCAATTTTTTCGTGTTCTTGAACTCTGAGTTGCATAATTTTGGACGCTCTAAGCTCGTCTCTTCGATGAACGATGTAAACCTTCGATGCATATCTTGTGAGAAAGTGAGCTTCTTCACATGCCGAATCACCTCCACCAATAACAAAGATAGGCTTATTGCGGAAAATCGGAGCTGCTCCATCGCACACTGCACAGGCGCTAACACCTCGATTCCAGAGTTCATTGTCTCCTGTTCCAGGGATAGGGTCTCTTTTGGCAGTAGCGCCTTTTATCCCTGCAAAATTTTAATTACCTGTAGCAACAATAATAGACCATGTCTTAATAGATCTTTCATCTGTTTTCACAACAAATGGTCTTAGACTCAAATCCACACTATTGACGGTTTCTGTGAATATTCTTGTGCCACATTTAATTGACTAATTAAAATAAAAATAAAAAAATACTTGCTTTCTCATTCTTTCCATTAACTCTGGTCCCATGATTCCTTCAGGAAAACCAGGAAAATTCTCCACTTCAGTGGTTGTTGTAAGCTGGCCACCAGCAGCGACATTTCCAGCCATAAAACCTTCAAACATAACAGGATTAAGTTGGGCTCTTCCAGTATAAATAGCAGCAGTGTGTGCTTATTGAAATAGTTATGATTTTTTACCAGCTGGACCAGAACCTACTATAACAACTTTTTCAATATTAGTTTCACTCATATTTTTTGAATAAGAAAATGCTGAAGACAAACGAAATAGGCACCTGGTGTATTAGAAAGAATAGAATTACGGACGCAAGTTTGCAACCCTTGCAAAAAACATTGCCTAAAAATATAAATGCGATTTTATTTAATCAAGTATAATAAATATTTTGGATAATGAAATTCAATAGATCTTCATTTCTCCAATAACTCATGTGTGCGTTTATAGAGTTTAGATATTGGTTCACAAGAAGGGAATCATTTCTTAGGTAATAGTCCACTCTACCGGTGTTGTTTAAGTTTTGAACGATGGAATGAGGATCATTATTTTCATCTGGACTTTGTGGGCGGCTATTAGAACTTTGCAAGTTAGAATTGCTCGATGTTAGATTTCTTTTGATTTTAAATAAATAATTCACGCCTTTAGCCAAATTTGAAGTTTCCTATCACAAAACATTAAAGCAACTTACATTCTTAATTGATTCAATTGCACATGGCTCTTCGTTAAATGATCTGCAAATTAGAGGTTCTACTCGATATGAAATCGGGTCATAAAAATCTGATATATTGAACAATCGTTTGCAAGCAATCGTGACAAGTTTTTCATGGGAATTCGATTTTAAAAGGGTATTGTAAAGTTTCAAAGTATTTTCATTCTTTCCGCCAATGATTTTAAGTCCCCTAAGCAATACAAAAACACCAATGGGAGATCCCACAGCAAAAAAGTTGTCAACTTCAAAATCAAGATTGAAATTGGGATTATTCTGGACAGGAATTGCGGGTTTCGGCATCCAGTCTGGGATTTCCGATGAGTTAATTCTAAGATTAGCGAATTTAGGACTCATTGGCGGGATGTCTTGATGACACAGAATATCAAAGGCAATTATTGAACCCAATGAGTGTCCAAAAAAAGATACCTTGCCACTAAAGTCGGGAAAATTGGTTTTGAAGAGTTTGTATATGCGATTAAGTTCACCCACAGAAGTTTCAAGTATCAAGCTGGAATGTGAAGGACTCATATATAGTAAAATGTCAAGTAGAATGTCAGACATTATTTCGCGTATCATTGGAATAGACTGCAAAGTGATATCTTTGTACAGATTATCAAATTTTTCGTTGTCTCCATCAGAATACATCTCAAGCTGCGTTCTCCAACGAACCGGCAGCAACATGACTTTATTATCAGGATGAATTCTATTGATGATGGATCTCATCTGGTCTGTATTGACGACAATATCTCTATCCTTTTTTTCCAGCATCTTTTGTCCTATTCTGAATTCATGGTCATATTTCATTTTACCCGTGAATAACAAAAACTAAATGATTTGGCGTAAATCTGCAATCCTTTTCAAGGGCCAAAGATTCTCCCACTCTTGCCATTTCAATAATTACACTATACTTTTCCTTTTCATTGTTTAATAAAGTGATTTGTTGGTTATACTGCATTGCTGACATCCGAAACCTATTAATGCCGCGTAAGAACTTATAACTTGGGAGCTCTACTGCATGTGACTTTGACACGTAGTGCACAATAGCTTTTGTTATTTGTGATGCTATTGTAGTATCATGAATCCACGCTTTATTATGCTTTCCTGTTATGAAATGACCAGTCATATATTCAAAAGGCTGGCCAAGTTTGAATTCTTGCACTTGAAATCCTTTTTTGCTTGCTCGTCTAACCGATTCATTTTCCGGCTTAATATCACAATCTTCTTCATTCTCATCATCTGCTGTAACAAATGCTTCAAACTCCAAATACTTTTCTTCCAAAATTCTTTCCAATACTTCATCACAAGGTACAATAAAATTTTCAGATTCATAAAACCATTTCGATCTATTTCATTTTTTCGTATTGTATATACCTTCGGATAGTAAATGTTTTCCCTGACCAATAAATAGGTTTTAACGTCATATCTTCAATATTCGCTTCGTACAATTCATGTTCTAAAACATTTAAAGTTGAAGAATAGTTATTTCCAGATTGTTTTCGGGAATATTCTCTTTCAAGCTGAACATGATCGATGTAAGGAAATGGCAGCCATTTTTGAATCGTGGAAATTTTGTATGTTTTAAAAGAATCTATTTTAGCGTTAGCATCGGTTGCTGGTGAAGTTTCCAGTGAATAAAACCACCAATACATTTTCGAGGCTAAGCAAATACCGTGAAATTTTGACCGAAAAGTTATTTAAGGAAACGCTATTTTTAATGATGTTGCAGGAGTTAAACTTGTTACAAACGTTAGACTCCAAATGCTAGTCTTACAAGTACTATTGATACTCTTATTCTATTTTATTATTGACACTAATGAAACACCAGTTAAAGTTCCTAACGTTTTCCGTAGACATAGTCTATTAATGGATCCACGGATGAGTGCAAATTTGAAAAAGAGTGGTGCAAGCGCAAATATTAAGACTGTGGCAAGTGCAAACATAGCCAATGAAAATAATGTTCTCAAATCAGCGATAATTTCAGAACCTAACACGGTAATAACTCAGAGTAGAGAACCTCTTCATCAACAAGCAGGCGCGTTTAACGCTCGACCAGATCTAGGCAATAGACAAAGTCTTCGACGAAGAACCTTATTGCAGGAAGTGGAGCAAAGCTTTCATTTTAAAAGTACTGATGACATGATATCAAAATTTGAATTGGAAGAGAATGGCGTCTACTCAAAAGATAGCGCAATCTACATGGAAAAGTTGAAGCCTACATTATTGGATGCATACATACCTTATTTGCCAAAAGAGCAATTGGTTAATCGAGACAATGTGATTATCATAGATGATAAATTGGAACCCAAACAGGTGAGAGGGGTAGTTCTAAAGAAGCCAGGTGAATTGACCATATCATTTAGAGGAACATCATCAACTGATGACATTAAAAGTGACTTGAAGGTACTTCCCGCTGCTTATGAACAAACCGATTCCAAAGTCCATGCCGGGTTTTACAACATGCACAAAGAATACATTGACCAAGTGACGGAAAGTGTGGCGAAACTCATGGCCCAAGAGCCTGGAAGCATTAAAAAAATAACATTGACGGGACATTCTCTTGGCGGAACATTAGCCGTGCTAGCAGCACTCCATATTAAGAGTATCCCTAACATGCCCAGAGTTAAAATAGTCACGTTTGGGCAGCCACCTATTGGTGATAAAGCCTTTGCCAATCATGTAAACCATGAATTTCCAGGGGATCAATATTTAAGAGTAAAACAGAAAGGAGATCCATTGAATGCAAATGTCAAGTTGTTTGGAAATGGAGTTACTGGCAAACGACGAATAAAACTTGTCCAAGCGGGTAAAAAAGTTTATGTTGAAGGTTTTGGGCATAGCTTTCAAAAGCATATTAAGAATGACAGAGAACAATTTGTCAATTCTGGATAACAAACTAGCATTTACGAACTCAATTAGTTTCTGTTACCTTTTAAAAAACAATAATAAAGATTTTGAAAGTTTATTTAAAGTTTCGACAGTTGTTTTGAGCGGTTCAATTCATCATATAGTTGGTCCAATTGTAATTTATAAAATTGCTTTGCTTTAGCCCTTTTTAGTTTCATTGTAGAAGTAAGCAAGTCATTTTCAACGGTGAATGGAGAATGTTCAATGTAAATGGCGCGAACAATTTCGAACCCTTGCAATTTCTGATACTTTGCCACTTGATTCATTTCAGCGAGTAATTTTTCTTTGATGACATCAGAACGACATAAATTTTCCAAATTTTGATTTTGTAATCCTAGCTTGTTGGCAAGTTGTGAAAGTTTAGTTGGTTCTGGAACTACAATAGCCACCAATTCAGCCTGGAGGGGATCGCCGTGAACGAATATTTGAGCAAGATATTCACAATTAAGATAAACATTTTCAATTTTTTCTGGAGCTACATATTCACCCTGAGCCAATTTAAAGATGTTCTTTTTTCTATCAATGACAGCCAACTTTCCATCTTGTGTTATTTTACCGATATCACCAGTTAAGTACCAGCCTTCATCATCTAAAGATTCTTTGGTATTTTTAGGATCTTTAAAGTAGCCTTTGAAGATGGAATGTCCTCTAATGCAGATTTCACCTCTTGGACAAGGTTTGTCAGAGGATAGATAATTCATTTCAGGCACATCAACTAATTTTATTTCAACGCATGGAAAGGGAACACCAACGTGGCCAGTGGAGAAATCATTCATGAATGTTAACGTTCCCAGACCAGTCGTTTCAGTAGCGCCATACGCTTCAATCATTGGGCATGAAAAACAAACTCTTAAGAAATTCATCACTTCGCCAGCCAATGGAGCAGACGCAGTCAACATTAAACGAACTCTGCCGCCAAGAATCGCTGCTACTCTGCTAAATAGAATTCTATCCCAAATGGAATGATGAACAGTATTGTATTGTTTTAAATTGTTTAATTTATCTGAAACAGCTTTTCTAAACAACATCCCTCTCACCCCAGCAGCGTTGATTGTTCCATCCACCAACTTTGCATAAATCCTGTTAAACAAACGTGGCACTGAAACGAATAATGTTGGTTTTAAAATTTGAATATCTTCAACCAAATTTAATACTTTTAAATCCTTAAAATTCTTTTTACTGTTGCCCCTGAAAAATCCAATTCTAGATCCAGAACATGTCAAAGCCACATTTAACATTCTTTCGAAAATATGAGCAAGAGGAAGATATGAAATATGAACATCAGTTTCATCAATATCAATCTCAAAACATTCCATTGAAATCAACATGCAAGTCATCATTCATTTATTCTACATTCAACTCTCTTACTTGTGAGATAATAACGCTCCCTTTGGATCCCCGGTAGTTCCACTCGTATAACAAATGCACGCAATGTCTTCTTGTCCTGCAGGCTCATGGGCTTTGGGATATTTTCTTCCAAGAACTTCCAATTCATTCCAATCAACAAGAATTATGTTTCTATCCTTTGCCCATTGTCTTGTTATATCTGAACATTCATCATTAAGGCTGTCCATCGATACAATAACCTATCCTATTCATCGCTTCTTCTTACTTTCAATTTCGGTACTTTATGAGCCACTTTCAACAGATTAGGTATGGCCACCTTTGCTGCAACCACAGCATCAATTTCTGAATGGTTCAATATATATGCAGCAGCGTCTGGTCCCAATGTATCATCTTTATCATTTTATTCTTAGTTTATTACAAAGTGCTACAGATGCCTAACATTCATTTCGTTATTTTTTACCATTTTGTACGCATTGCAAATCTCTGCTGTTATTACCCATTCTGGGCGATTAATAGAGTAGATTCCCAATGCTGTCGTCTTTTTAATTCCATTCTTCTCTAACAAAGTCATCAATCCTGATCCAACTCGATCATATCTTTATCAAACAATTCACTTTACCTCTTAATTCAGCTACTTGCTTAAACGTTTGCCATTGATACGCTCCATTCACACATGTTCCAAGAAATGGATTATTTGGCCATTTTTTGACTGAATGTTCAAACACATCATACAAGGTGTACAAGTTGCGCGAGTTTCTGTGGTCTAGAGCATGATAGCTCTTTGGATTACGATAAATGGCTATGAAGAAACAAAATTATAATTTACCTGTTTGTCCAGGTCTTTGAGATTGAGGCACTTCCACCATTGCAACATCATTACGTAACATTGGAATTTTCAATTTTGAAATTTCTCTGTTGTGGTGTGGCGAAAGTCCGATATTGATGAATCAAATGTTATGTGTAAACTTTATATGGCTATTTGGAAATTGGAATTGCCCAAAGAAATAAAAATAGTTGTTTATTGGTCATGCTTTACTGCTAAAAATTTCATAAATATGACTAGACTATTTCTCACTCAAATGGATATGGCACACTAGTATCCATTAATGCAGGATTAGTTGCATTGTTCTCGTCTTCTTTGGTAAAATCATTCTTTTTTCCCATATATTTTCTATACTTGCGGACAATTTTGACATCTACAGCTCCAACGCTGTTTCCAGTTACCTGTTTTCCCTTGTATTTGAATAAATACATTAGAATACCTTTGTAGAATTGAAACCATTGAATCCTAGCATCTTTGCAATATCATCACCTGTAATTTCATCCAAATTTACTTCTTTCGCAGCTTCTATCTCTTCTAATTTCTCCTCTGATTTTTCTTTCCTTTCATTTTGATGGTATTTTTTATTCTCATCTTGTGCCCTTCGATCATCTCGAAAATGGCCGCTTCTACGTTCTCGATGATAACGATCGTCACGATCATCTAGGTTAAAAATATAAATTTAATAAACCTTCTTTGTGTCTATTATAACTCCTTGGAGCTTTGTATCTTTCCATGGATCTACTTCGACGTCTTTCGTGACGACTTCTAGATCGGCTACGATGACTTCGTCGGTGATATGGTTCTGATCTTTTGTAACCACGATAAGAGTCTCGTCTATCGTCACCTTTCTTTTATTAATTAAAACTCTTACGGTCCATACGTGGAAATTTCAGAATTAATTTTTCATGCCTAGAGACCATACTTTCTAAACAATATTACTATGGCAGAGCCCGATCCTATTTTTTTAGCTAGACCAGCTTCATCAAATACCTTTGCAAAATCCAAGGGGAATAATCAAGTAGAAAGAACAAGTGCAGAACCTAGAAGTTTTAATGATTTATACTTGCAATCCAAATTAGCAGAAGGTAACTTGGTATATTTCAATTGATAGAATTGGTATATTCACGGGAATTAATTTTTGAGGTACGTGAATTTCATGACGCGGGCGCTCGTCAAGAACCACTTCAAGTTAGAATATACAGATTGGTATTAGACATGAATCGAGTTAATTAGGGCAGCGAAAAAGAACCCGATGGATATAGAATTGAAATTATTCAAGCTGAAGATCTATTCTTTCATTATCAATGCATCATCCAGTTGAATAACTACCGTGCGTTACAAAATAAGCAAAATATCACGGCGGACTTTTATCAATTTCTTGATATATGTACTCGTATCCTTGATGATTGTGGAAACAATGATAAGTAATATTAGTTCCTTTCGCCATAAAGCTTTACAGCAATTTTCAAATTTAAAAATGATGGACAAGCCAAAATTGCTTTTTTTCAAAATCTTGGCTATAAATACATTGAACTTTTATCCCTTGACTTCCAGGGATCTACGGATCAAGAAGTTAAAGAACATGTGAAAAGGTCTTACAAGCACTTGAGAGTAATGTTTTTATTATTTATTGATAGTCTGAGTATCAGCAGGTTAAATCTAGATTGGCTGAGGTTTTAAATGTTGTAAAGGCAAAGAATCCCTCTTTATTGTTATATTTGCAACAATCGACGAACAATTATGAGACTAATTCTGGTAAGCGATATGGAAGGTCATAGTAATTACTGGAATAAATTTTCAATTGGTTCTTATGATTTCCGCATATAAGTTATGTGTAATTCGTAATGCTTTCCCCTCAATTATGTCTATTTTAGTACCTATTGAATTTCTAAATGACTGAGTATTTCTCGCCTTCTCGGCGAATCGGCGATGTTTTGAAATTTCTATTCAACTATGTGCTAATTTTGGAAAACCGTAAAATAAGAAATTATGTACTATATTAAACGACTCCTGTCGCGGATGGTGGTCACAAATCCTTCTCATTCCTCTAAAGTAGATATTTCAAATTCAGACAAGAGTTCTATTTTATTTAAATCGCAATTTGATGCTGATGATTTTTTTGCCGCAATAAGAGAATGCCCAGGGGTAGAATCAGGATGCATTGGTCCATATCGTGTCTTGAAAAAACTTGGGCATGGTTCATTTTCAACAGTTTTGAAAGGCACATTAGACGGCAAGGAAATGGTGGCCCTTAAGTTGATTTCAATTAATTTGTTGAAAAAATCACCCAAGGCTCGGCTTAGTCTTGTTAGAGAAATAAGAGCCTTAAAAGTAACTAATTTAATAGAAAAGAATAGGCGGTGCAGGAACACCCAAATTTTGTCAAGATTCATGACGTGTTTAAGACAAATGACTATATATGCTTAGTCATGGAATATATCGATGGGGGTGAACTATTTAATTATGTTGCTGATAACGACGGCTTATCGGCATTTGAGGCGAAGGATATTTTTCACCAGCTTGTTCGTGCGATTAAATACATGCACTCCATTGATCTTGTTCACAGAGATCTTAAATTGGAGAATATATTGTTACTAATGTCTCCTAAAAAGCGATTGCTTGTGAAAATTATAGATTTTGGACTAACAAGGAGCATACGTGATTGCGATCTTTTGTCTACTAGATGTGGATCTGAAGAGTATACCGCACCTGAAATTATTTTGTAACTAATTCACTTAATTCACATTAGGGGCAAAAAATATGACGGAAAACTAACTGATACGTGGAGTTTAGGCGTCATTCTTTACGCATTGGTATTTGGAAGACTGCCGTTCATCTCAAAAACCAAAAAAGAATTATTTCGATCTATTTGTACTGCCCGATGCCCTTTTGATAAAGCTATTGAAGACAAGTCAGTGACTGATTTGATTCGGGGAATGCTTGACGTTTTACCAGATAACAGGCTTAGTCTGGATGACGTATTACATCATGATTGGATGAAACAATGAATAAAAATTTTGATAGATTAGTTTTTGGATTAGTATTGTTGGATTGAAAACTACACAACTTTACATAACAATTAACATCTTTATAAAGCGATGAGTCGATGACTTTAAAGATTCTCATTTGTTTCATGACTTAACTCTCAAAGAATTTATATCGAGAAGTTGAAAGGGCAAATGCTCTTATTCTTAATTTTTTAAGACGGGCAGCATCTGATATCTACCCTACAGCAGGAGTAGAAGAAAATAGTTCTTTGTTAGATATTTACTTTCTATGAAATTTCAAGATGGCGTTGCCCACAATTTTCGGCATTGAACTGAATAATCATGAAAACGGCATTTTGGAAGCGACTTTTAATCGTCCAAATGAGCTTAATTCATTCAATAGAGAACTATACGAGAGTTTATTGACAGTCCTAAGTTTGGCCAAAGAATTGAGCACTGTAAAGGTCCTGGTGTTAACAGGCAATGGTAAATTCTTTAGTAGGTAAATGTCAATCTTACAAAGAATTAGCGGGCAATTATTAAACAAAGACGCAGTTGGATTAACATTAGATAAGCTTCAGGATGATGGAGAAATTACAAAGAACTGCATCGACGCCTTTATTGATTTTCCAAAAGTGCTGATAGTTGGATGGAATGGACCAGCCATAGGAGTATCAGTCACCATTTCTCTTCTTAGTACATAAATGTATTCATCCAAATAAGGTGATGCGATAGTGTGCTCAGATGAATGTTGGATTCAGACACCGTTTATGAAATGGGGATTCTGCCCTGAAGGTTGCAGTTCCATACTATTTCCTCGGGCATTTGGTCACTTTCTTTCAAATGAAATTTTGGTAAGCTTTTTTCAATTAGTCTCAAATTTAGTTTCAGGGTAGAAAAGTAGATTCAGCTGAATTAAAAGAACTCAAAATTGTTTCGTAATAACTATGTATTGAATATCAAAGCCATGTGTATAAAAAGGACGAGTTTCGAATGAAATTATTGAAATTTAGCGAGGGGTACGCTAAGGTACCTCCTGTGGCATTTGAAACATCAAAAAAGCTGCTTAGAGATACAATTCGTGAAGATTTACACAAAGCCAATAAGCTTGAAATGAGGTTACTGATTGAGAGAATGAATTCCTTTGAGAGCAAATTGCTGATTATGAATTTCTGTAATTAAAAAATTGAGCATTAATACAGTGAAGCAAAAAGGAAAGCTTTGAATTTTTCGTAAACAAATAAATTTTATAGTTGACTTGATTTCCGAAATTTCTGAGCGAGTTTGAAAAACATAAAGAAAATATTGCCCTAAAAAATGCTAGATTCAAGTTTGCGTTTAAAATGCTTGCTTGTTTTGACCAGATCATTTGAAAAATCACCATAGTAAGATATCAAGAAATTCAAAATTCTAGTTTAGATGCCCTCCCTTCATCACTAGCTGACCAGTTACTCCAACTTTTATTGACTGAAAAATACAGTCTTTCGTTACCATTTTTAAAATATATCTCTAGGCTTAAACTTAAAGTATCTGCTTTTGACATAGACCTGTCTTCAGTCTCAAGAAAGGAAATTAGTCAATGGTTTAAAGTGCTTCATACTTTTAAAGACTCAATAGTAGAGCTAAATATCACATCCCTTCCTTTCATTTCCAAGACTTCCTTGCGCCTGTTAAACCAATTAAGATTACGGAAATTTGGATTAGTAAAGAGCGAGTTTTTTCGCTGTGACCTAATTTGTTCCTCTAAATTTTGTTCATTGTTAACTTCTCTGAAACTTTCTCAAGTTAATCTTTTAAATAGTGATCATTGCCATAAAGTTATCTGGAAAATGATGTCATCGTTAAGAGAACTGGAAATATCAGATTGCGTCGTAGAAAAAGGTTTTATAAAATCAATAGCAAGAGCTAAAGCTGCCCCATTTATCACTCAAATAGTTCTAAGGAATCTAAATATTGATTTTGATGATTTTGATCTTCAAATGCATGTGAAATTTCCCAATTTAGTTCATTTGAATCTATCTGGAAATCCTTTGTCCAAAAAGCTGTTCGATAGCATATTTTTGTTAAAAAGGCTTAAATCGGTCGTTTTGTCGTCATGTAACGTATTGCACGAATGGTTCCCCGCCCTTTCTTTAATATGCCGTGGAATAGAAGAAATAGACTTCAGTAAGAATCCGCTGTTAGTGGATAGCAATTGCTTATATTTGATAAGAAATTTACCAAGACTTAAGAAAATAAAGTGGATAGAATTTATTGACACAACTTTATTTAAAGAATTTGATCATATCAAATTCCAGTAATAAAAACAATTTTGCATGTTATTCAATTCATTTCGGATTTAATTTTATGCAGTAAATGATTAATATGATTTTTTAATACAGGCTGTCCTCTTTTGTTTCTTTGCAGAAGCTTCTTTCGGCTTTGATCTCTTCGACGTTCTTTTTCTTGCTTCAACTGTTGATTTCTTATTTTCTCTTCTTCTTTGTTCTGATTTATTCATATTAGAATACTTTACCTTTTTGATTTCATCTTCATTTTTTTTCTTTTCCTGATAATCTTTTCTAGCCTTTGTTAAAGGATTTGGCTTCTTGGTTGAATGCGGTATTATCTTTTTAGAATCATCATTTTTCAAGCTTTCCATATTTATACAATCATTTTTGAGAGCTTTTTGAAGTCGTTTCTTCAAGATTATCTTTTTTACTGCTTGGGAGGTTTTGTTTTTAGCGATCATCAAACCAAGCCTCAACGGGCCAACGAAAATGAAGTTCAAAAAGGCGATAGTTCCAAATGCAATTTAAATGCTTAAAGTATAACCAGAAGATTCTAGATTCTCAATTTCTTATTGACTACATGAAAAATAACCCCTCCAAATCAACAATGTTTAGATTCTCATTATTAAAGAGCGATTACCCAAAATTTAATAATTTATTTTTTATCCTAGTTTCTTTGTCCAATTGTTTGTACTGCGTTTGAAAGTTCAAACCCTTGCTGAAATGGCGAAGGTACTACCAGCTCCTTTGTTAAAATTATTTGCACCTCGTCCTATAGTTGATCCACTTCCTCCTCTAGACCCGGATTTTTCGAAAAGAAAAGGTCCTTTTATTACACCTGTTGCAGACTACTTACACAATTTAGGGACTGACGACGGATATATTCACACTGAAACATTAAAAGAGAAAATAGAACGATTGGTAATATTTTTGCATTATTTAAAATAGCGCAACGAACGAAATAAAAGAAAGAAAGAAAAATTGCATGAGCTGATCAATAATTGTAAGGTTGGAATTACTTTGTGATAGGGGATCCATCGAAAAATGAAAAAGCTACTGAAAATCCTTACAAAACATTATTTGTTGCACATCTAGTAATAATCTTACAAAAATGAGACGAAGAATAGAGAAACAACTGAAAAGTCTTTAAAGAAAGAATTTGAGCGTTTTGGGAACATCACTAACGTATTTATATTGTCTATTGTTAAAACAGTTAAGAATAGTGAAAAACAAAAAGGGTATATCCAGGGGATACGCGTTTGTGGAGTTTGAAAAGGAGAGAGAATTGAAAATTGCATATCGTGATGCTGAAGGTATGAGAATCGATGGCTATCGCATCATTGTTGACGTCGAAAGAGGAAGGACAGTGAAAGGTTGGAAGCCACGCCGATTTGGTAGACTTTTGATTTTGAAATTTTTAGGTTTTGGAATAAAGAAAGCTTCGAGCTCTGATCCTGTTAAATCATCAGATCACACAAGATCTCCCGTTAGACGAAGAGAAAGTCGAGATGAGCGCAGGCGTGACTCTGGTCGAAATTATGATCGTTACCGGAAATATTGAATAAAAGGCCGATAATTAGGCATTAATTTTAGTCATTAGTTGTATTTATTATGGATAACGCTTTAGGCCTTTTACAAGTTCCCGCGGAAAATTCCCAATAACGTATTAACTCGAAAAAATACTACGCATCACACATACTGATTTTTATAGTTTGTTTTAGTACATTCAATATAATTATATAAAATTTGCCTTTGTAACAATTTTCGTCGACCCACATTGTGGCCAAGGAAATTTCGAATAAAGAAAATGTCGAAAAGAGGAGCAAACCAGCAAATAACTCAACTAAACTTTGACCACGAGGATGAAGATGTGCAAGTAAATATTTTTTTACCTTGGTAGAAGGATGAAGGATCTTGGAAAAGGGCTGACGAGAGTATCCTTTCAACAAGACAGTAACACTAATATAACCAAGCATATTTAGAATATCAAAGCCAAAAAGACGACTAGTAAATAAAGAGAAATCGGCTGTAAATCCGTTCGCATCTTTAGCTAACTTTGGCTCAAAGCCAAAGCCCGAGCAAGAGAAAAAGACTGAAGAAAATACTTCAAAAGAGAATTTTGCGGTCAAAGATAACAGGGAAAAAGAATTCCATGCGTCCATTAAGGGACTAAATATGTCTTTTACAACTAAAATCGGAAACGAAATCAAAACCAACCCGTTTATTGATTTATCAAAGTTTTTTGATTCTTATAAAAATCATTATTCCACAATTCTACAAAAATATCCTGATGTGAAAAACAAACTATCAAATCCAGGCAAGGGTGAAAACACTGTAAAATTGAATGACAATAAAAATGGTCAATTGGAATCAAAAGTCGTCTTAGAAGAAGTAAAAAATGTCGGCTTTAAAATTGGAGAAGAAAAACCGATAGAGTCAAAGTTTACTTTTGGTCAAACGTCCGCGACGGAATCAAAGGACTTACCAAAGTTTACTTTCGGTCAAACCACCATTACTGAATCAAAAGAGCCGCCAAAGTTTTCATTTGGCAGTGCCTCATCTATTGAAACAAAGGAACCACCAAAGTTTACGTTTGGTCAACCTGCCACCACTGAATCAAAAGAGCCACTAAAGTTTACTTTTGGCCAAGCCGCTTCTACGACTGGATCAAAGGAACCAATAAAGTCTAATGGTTTCAAAATTGAATCAAACTTTTCACTTTCAAATTCAACGCAAGAAGATATTAAACCAACAAACAAGTTTGCATTTGGTAAAACAGAGGTGTTTGAAAGCAGCTCAAAAGATGTCAGTGAAAAGAAAGAATTAACAACTGAAAAAAGTCAATTTTCTTTTGGAAATCCAATAAATGACGTCACATCGACAAAGCCAACCGATAAGCCATTTCTTTTCGGAAGTTCAAATTCGACCCCACAATTGTCTTTTTCTTTCGGAACTAATAATAATTCTTCCTCTGGGTTTACCTTTGGGGCGAAAGTGGATAAAAAAGAAGAAAACGATGATGAAATCCCTCAAGGAGAAGAAGAATCATTTTTGAATAAAAGATCAAATGACGAATTGATTAAAACAGGAGAAGGAGAAGAAAATGAAGAAGTTTTATGTGAGTCTAGATCGAAAATCTTCCAACTAAAAGAAAACAACGAATGGTCTGATTTGGGTAAATTCAATCTTTCTGTTTCAATCAGGTGTTGGTATTTTCAAAGTCAATAGAAACAAAGAAACGCAAAAATCTCGCGCATTGTTTCGCTCCGAAGGTTCTGGTAAAGTCCTATTTAATTATTACCTTCCCTCATTTATTTGTTCTTACAATCAAGGCAAGAAAGAAATTCACATCGCATTGTTTACGGGTGATACCAAGCCAACAAAGTATTTTGTACGCTTCAAGGAACCTTCAGTGGCTAACCTATTTTATGAAACTGTCGATAAAAATAAATCCAAATAACTTTGATTGGTTCATTCTATTTTAAGTATTTTGACGCATTACCCCTTTCAGTCACATGTTAAAGTCGACATACTTTTGTGTTTTAATAAGTATTGCACTATTGTTTGTAGTAGCGGATGCGCACAACACCGGCAATTATCAAGGCGATCTTGCAAACACCGGTTCTGTTGATACAGACGCTCCTGGTCAATATCAGTCCGATGTCACTGACGATAGTGAATCAAATCCTGTTCAATCTCACTACTCAACTGACTCTGAAAACGACGAAGAAGAGGAGGAGCTGGCAAATCCTACTCAAGCCGAAACTACTATGGATGAACAATCAACCGGTTCATCTCAATATGAACATGCTGGCAACGAACAGGCCAGCGAAGAAGACAATCAAGGTTCATCTCAACATGATGCTGGAGAATATGCTACACAACCAGAAGAAAATGAACAAGACCAAGGCGCTACTCAAAATGACGCAGGTACAAAACCAGAGGAAAATGAGCAAGATCAAGGCGCTACTCAAAACGACGCGGGTGAATATTCTACAGAGGAAAATGAACAAGATCAAGGTGCTACTCAAAACGACGCGGGTGAATATTCTACAGAGGAAAATGAGCAAGACCAAGGCGCTACTCAAAACGACGTGAAGCCGGAAGAAGACGAACAAGATCAAGGTTCTTCTCAAAATGACGCGGGTGAATATTCCACAGAGCCGGAAGAAGACGAACAAGGCCAAGGTTCATCTCAAAATGACTTGGGTGAATATTCAACAAAACCAGAAGAAGCAGATAACAATTCTCAAACTGAAGATGATGAAGTAGGTGACGAAGAACTATCTGACGAGGAGGACGAAGAAAACGATGCGAGTGAATATTCTACGGAGGAAATCGAGCAAGATGAAGGTGCTTCACAACATGACGTCGGCGAATATTCAACAGACGACGAAACAAATGAAGAGTCTCCTGAAAGTGAAAGCGAAGACGATGAAGGGGCGACTTACGAGGAGGATGACGAAAACGATGAGTCATCTGAAAATGCAGATGAAGAAGACACTTCTGCAACAGAGGAAGATGAAGATCAAGGTTCAACTCAAAATGAAGGCGAGGATGAAGCGGAGGATGGAGATGAGGATGAGTCCACCTACGACGATGAACAAGAGTATGGGTCATCTGAAAACGAAAACGAAGAAGGCGACGATTCTGAAGAAGCAGAAGATGGCGATAAAATGTATTCTAGTGACAGTGAATCAGCAGACAAAGGATTGAAGCCTAAAACTGTCAAAAAGCAAGATCAAGATTCAAGCGATGCTGCACCCAAGCAGGCAGATGAGTATGTGTCTGGTTCAATCCAAGAAGCTGGAAACGCCCACCTTGGTATGGATGGCTATCTTACTTCAAACGCTAGCCAGAATTCAATTGCCAGCATCATCAGTCTCATCCTATTCTCACTGTGTTACTTAATAAACTAATATTTTTGGTTGTATTCAAGGGTCAATAGTAAATATCTTTTAAAATGACTTTATTTAATCTTGTATATCTTTCGAACAAATTTTAGGTCTGCAAAATCAGTAATAAGATTTTGATCTTTTGTTATTCTCTTATTCTTTAGAGTCATCAATTTAGGATGAGATGCAACTGGCTCAGATGTGTATCTCAAGTACGCTGATTCACAGGCACTTATTGTATCTTTGACTGTACGCATGATGTTTTTAGCACACGTTATTATTTGTGTTTCAGTGTCCAAGTCATTTGGTCTGGATGCTTTAACAGCGCAAACGATTTTAAGCTGCACACCAATAGTTGGAAGTCTTTCTACAATTTCAACTAAGTGTTTTTGGAGTTTTGGATCGCTACAATGCTCTGCAATGTACAAAGCGTAATCAATAATACTTTGGGTCAACAATACAATTTTCTTTGTTGTTTCGATTAAATTCGCTTTAAATGTAGAATCACGATATGTTTCTGACAAATTTTCAATGTGTTTTCCCAAGTCATTTGTAGTTCTAATTAATGGATTGTTTTCTTCACTCCAATTGGAGGCTGCGACGAAGAGTTCTTGTGCGACCGCCTAATCTATAATAAATTAGTTTCTCACCTTTATAGGATTCTTAATGGCTTCTTCTTGACTTAAAAGTTTGGGCTGCTCTTCCTTTACTAGCAAATATTCTGTCCCGCCATCAGATTGGAATTTCTCATCATTTGAACCCTTTTCTTCATTCACTTTAGTTTCTGTAAACTCTTGCGCATGAACGTCTTTCTTTAACTTGTGATCTGATTGTGGCAAAGCCTCCACAAGGGAATTCATCATCAAGGAATTATCATTATCCGATTTATTTTTTCTGTTCTCTTTGTCTATTTATGATTAATAACATTAAATACCTAACGGTGATGTGCACTCCAAGAGCAATTCACTGTACTCTTGAATCACAGGAAGATAGGTCTTAAAAACATCTCTGACATATTCTTTCACAAATTTCTGTTTAAAGCCATTTGAATTTTCAGTCTTAGAACTCAAACAAGAAGTAAAAGCAGAGTTTAGGTTCTTATATGCCCAAATTGATTTTCTATGATAATTTTGTATTTCATTTTGCGAATAAACATTTTGATGCGAAATAATCTCACCAGCATTTAAAATATTCTCCGCGGCATTCTGGAAATTCGCAAAAATAGCTTTGGCATCTTCAGGACTCTTGCTCTCAATTGTCGTCAACATTTCATCAATATGGCCCTTATTTTTATCATAAAATAGAAGATTTTCAGATGTCTTAAATTCATCAAAGGCCTTACGAACAGGACCAGCTATTGTTTGCTTTGTTACTTTGTCAAGCTTCAAGAAAAGATTATTGATATCCGAAAATTGTTTTTCAGTGTTTAAATTCTCCGATTCTTCTGAATTAGATTCACTTATCAAAGAAATGATTGATGATATATCCTTTTTGGCTTTAGAAATTCCCCTTGATACAGTTTCATTACCCGCTAGTAATGGAATTTGATTTATTATTTGCTCTGCAGACACAATATCAGATTCAATTTTTTCAAGAACAGACTTGGAGTCCGAAACTTTCCCCATTTTGTAATATTGAATAGCAAGGGCCAATTTTTCCTTCATGTCCATAAAATCCCATAGTTTATTCGTCTTATCTTTATCAGATTCATTATCATTTTCCTCTTCGCCTTTTACAATTTTCAGAATCGCTACAATTGAGTCTTGAAGTGCTTGAATCCAAGAATCTTTTAAACTTCTATTTGACTCGGAGCTGGTATTGCTAAGGTAGCATTTCATTGAGCTTATAAGTATAGACGCTTCCTTTGAAATTTTTTCAGAATAATCTTCTAATTCAACCTTAATCCTTTCATCCAAGAGCTCAGATGCCCTAGATTTTGTGTACGATATTAGATCAACAAATTCTTGACATGTAGGCTTCACGAGCTGCGCAAAAGTAGAAACATCATTTGTTTCTTTAATTTTTGCCAAGTAGGTTAAACTCTTTTCACCACTTTCAATAATATGGGAAATTTCAAACTCATCGTTACAGTTCAACAATTGTGCCGTTCCTACTTTTGATGCTAATTATTAGCATACCTTCTAATAAGTCCCTCATAGATGACTTTAGGACTTCTTTAGCTTCACTATCTCTTCCCTCTTTTTGCAGTTTGTTGATTGAAACATCGAGATCAGATAACGATTTCTTTAGTTTATGTATCGCTTCACTAAATCTATCATAAAATTTCTGATTATTCAAAATGGATTCCTGAATAGAAGTCCCTACGTTGATAAGATTTGACAATTGATCTTGAACATTTGACGCCACCTTTGACAAATCAGCCAATGGGAGATTTTTGTTATTTGTTTCTTCGATATGTAGCAATATGGCTGTCACTGTTTCTGCCAAAGGACTTAAAACATTTTCACTAGTAAATGTTAGCATGGAAACGATAATGTAAATATCAATTTTCAAAATACTGAAAGAGCGTCAAACAATTACGTTAAAGTGAGGTAAAAACTATAATTCAAAAAGAATGTTTATTAAATCAGTTGGTTTTGATTTTTTTGTGTAAATCTTTTAATACAAGTAAAAAATATTACCGCAAGTTTTCCGGTCGCACAACCTCTTGTAAAGTTGTCCTTTAAATGACTTGGATAATAAAGGTCCGCTTTGTTTCTCATAAATTTCTTTGCAGAAATCAGATGAAACGGCATCACTTAACATTTGTGAAAGAACTACAACGTCGACTAGGGATTTTTCTATCTTGTAAAACCACTCGGTAAAAGTAAAAGAGGGATCTACGGGCGTAAATATCAAGTTTTCATAGCCCGCTTCGTACAAGACAAGATTTTCACCAGCCGCCAATTCATATGTTGGTTTAACAGGGAAAGTGTCAGTGTCTAAAAGTTGTTTAACAATCTGAAAAACACAAAAGATATTTTTTACTTCTGGTTTTTCTAATCCACGTCCAACCAAGAAAAGTACGGCGATCATACACCGCACTTGATGATACAAAAAGGCGTGACCCTTGACATGAAATTCATAGAAACCAGCTATTGAGTTCGACTTTAACCTTTTCGCATTTACAATTAAAAACTTACGAATGAGGACTCTCAGATGACTTCACTATTTTAGCTTCCAAGACCGTTCTGTTGTAATTTTGATCCAGCGTTTCTGGGGTGACTTTGCAAAAATTTCGAAAGTCATGGGTGCCCTCAAAATAATTAGCCGCCAAAGCCATTGATCCTACATCTAAATCGTTACAAGGGAAGAAGTATTTGTATTTTCTATACATGCAATCAAACCGCGCATTAAATTCTTCTGGCACAAAGCTCCACCCTAAAATACGAATATCATTGGGCAGCACTTTATTAATTATTCTGCAATAATCATATTCCTTTTTATCCTCTGATTCAAAGTTATCCATCAAAAGCTCTTCTTTCGTGAATTTTGATCTTAGGTGACAAGATATAACCTAGAAAGATTGGAAATATATCACTACCTGCCCAAATGCATTCACTCCCTTATCGGTTCTGCCACATCTGGTTAGCTTAGCGTAGTCTTTGTCCTTGATGAAAGACGTTTTTATTAACGCACTGAGTAAATAACTCTGAAATTTCTGGTACAGACATACATACCTCTACAGAATTATCTTCCATATGAGATATAGCGACACCACTATAATTCCAGCCAATATATGCAACCTTAAAAGCAACGTGCCTTTGACCATATTTGTTGAAATCAATAGGCCGATTGTCACCTCTGGATGAAAAATCTTTGAGGGGAACAGTCGTCTGGCTTTCTAACTCTTTAATCCTATTGATAAGTTGAAGTTTGGTCCATTTTGCATAACGTCCTGTCATTTTTTTTGTTTTTATAGAAGAAGTGGCTGAAACTAAAATTTACCATAAAATGAACTCTTTATTTTGTAAGTCGAAAAACTTTCCATTCAAATCCCTTGAATTGTTATTCAAAATAAGATTAGCTAATCGATTCGCTGCTTCAGAACTACTTTGCACTTTTTCTTGTGGAATGTTCTTATGGTAAGCCCTAGTCATGTCAGTATCCACAAAACCAAATCTCAATAAAAATATATTATTACCTGGATGAACGCTAAAGCATGATATGCCTTTTGGGCCTAATTCACAAGAAAGGGTCTTCCACAACATATTCCCTGCCGCTTTGGAAGATCTATAAGAATACCAGCCTCCAAGTTGATTATTCTCAGAAATTGAACCGACTTTTGCAGATATATACACACATGTAGGTTTCAAGTTTGATGAAGGGCTCTTGACTGTTTGTAACATGAAGGGTATCGTTTCCTTCACTATCAAAAATGGGGAAATGCAATTAACTTTAAATGATTCGTTGATTGAAGCATACGAAACTTGCTTCATGCTTTTCTCGGGAATCAGAACTCCCGCCATGCTAACATGTGATAGCATCAATTTCCCTTGTATCGCTTGGCTGAATTCCATCCCAAAATTTTCGATGTGCTTATCATTTAATAAATCCAATTCAATCAATTTTAAATGGCTCTTTGGCAAACTGTTGAGCTTTTCGTTTTTAATATTTCTGCAAGATGCAATAACGAATATATTTCTGCCAATCAATTCATTTATAAGAGAAAAGCCTATGCCTCTTGAAGCACCTTGAATGAAAACTGTATTCATTTACGAAATTACGTCATAATTATTTTTGTGGAAGTTCAAAAGAGTTTCAAAAAAGGAGTCTATTGTGAGTCTGTGACAAGTAACAAGATCTTTCGGTCGATGTCATAGATTATAAGAGATAAACTGGCATATAAAACATTGATTGAAAGATCTTGACAATAGAAATTATTTTATGGAAGTTCAAAAAAGCTTAAAAGAGTATTTTATTTACACCTAAATATTACAACTGCGCCGGTATTATCATAGAGTTAATACGGGATATAATTTGTTTTTCATTTTCAAAAACAATAGATTTTTTGTCCCTAATTAATTGCGCCTTTTACGAATAGAGAAGTATAAATTACTTGTTCAAGGATAGAATTTTTCAATGCAAATATCTGATTATTCATTGGTTCCAATATCAAGCTTGTGCATCTAATATTAGAATAATTTTTATCTTACTTGACAGCATCCAGGTACTCTTTTCTTTTGAGCTGAAGTTCATTGCGCCAAAGATTGAATTCATTTATCATAGAGTTTAGGTCTTCTTGGACATAGTCAAGAGATTTCCCAAACATATGAGAATTCTTCACGTAGCCTTGGAGAGACTCTTTAATTGATTTGACCTTTTTCTATTTTACGAGCAATGTACCTGTTTTCTGACCGATTCAATTTCCGAATCATTTGAGTTATTTTCGTGAGGTTTTGGAATGGTAGTCAAATCTGAAGAATAATCTATAGCGTCTTTTGTGTTATGCATCAGCTTTTTCACCAGGCCGCCGTGCGTACCGTCGTCGATTGCGCTTTTGTATGTTACGTCGTCGTG
The DNA here is from genome assembly GCA_000442015.1 of Rozella allomycis CSF55. Lineage (NCBI taxonomy): Eukaryota > Fungi > Rozellomycota > Rozella > Rozella allomycis. The sequence continues at coordinate 41,976 of KE560904.1, read as the reverse complement.
ATTTTCGATTATGACAAAGCTTTCTTCTTTAATATCAGAGAGTTCAGACACTGGAATCATGATTTCGTTTTCTTTGTGTGAAATATCACTATATGTAAAGTAATCGCTTTGGATACTCGGTCATTTCTAAGATTTTCTTTCTTGGAGGGCCTGCTCTCGCTGTTTTTGGTCTTGAAGTTTTTGGTCGAGCAGGCTCTTCGCTGATGGCCTCACTGCTACTCTTTTTAATTTTCACATCTTCTGTCTTTCTCGCTGATTTAATACTCTCATTGGATCCTTTTAGGGATTCCTTTGAAGAATGAGCCGAAGAATTGTTCTTTTCTTTTATCTTGGGTTCTTTTTGATGTGAAGATTTAGAGTAATCGTCCTGGCTAACTGCAGAGTCAGGCTTCCTTTATGATTAACCATATACGTATTGTACTTATTAGAGTCTGCCGACAGATTCCTTTGGACGGCTTCTGGTTTTATAGGTCTATTACAAGAATGGAAATTTTATACTTCGGGGTGATAACGGCACTGTCGTTTAGCGACTGTTGATTCATTTGACAGGCTGTTACTAACTGTTGAAGAAACAAATTGGTTAAATCTGAGTCTTTCCCTGCAACAATCTTATTTGCTTTAATTTCAACTTGCTGATTAAGAGTATTCTCTAAATATTCAGGGGATCTAGCGTCTTTTACCTACTCTGCTGATAATTTTATTCAAGAACGCAATTTTACTTTCTTTTTCCTTTTATATATTTATATATTTTTCCATACCGTGATATTTTCCGCCACAAGCTCATCAGGAGAAAAGATGTCATTTGCGTAATTTGTTCGGGTTATGATTTCCGTAATTAAATTATGCAGATATTTAAAAGGAGGTCTCGATAACAATTTGTCAGTCAATGGTGTTTGTTTGACCAATGGGGCCAATGCTTTTTTTGTGTTTTCGATTGTTTTATCCATCTTAAATTTGTTTATGAATTAATGTCAAAATATTGAGGGATAATTTTTCAATTTATTTACTTGTACTTATTAACTAATTTAAGTGTCAAATATATTTGTTCCGAATCCCCTGTACGTTCGTTTAGCCAAGCCTCCGTCGTTCAAAATTTTTAATGCAACACGACGACGTAATCTGGTCTCTTATTAATAACCAATTTTGTTCATTTAAAGCCAAGTATTTTTAACATGAAATTTAAATGTAGAACCAAGACGCAAGTCTTTTGTCGTAACGAATATAATGTTTCTGGACTTTGTAACAAACAGTCATGTCCTTTAGCCAACTCACAATATGCAACAGTTAAAGAAGTTGAAGGCAAACATTTATTCTTTATTTTATCTTAGGATCTATATATCTTTTTATAAAAACCGTGGAAAGGGCTCATACACCAAAAAACATGTGGGAAAAAATTAAATTAAGCAATAACTATTTAAAAGCATTGGAACAAGTATGTTTTAAATTGAATTTGAAACAGATTGATAAAGAGCTTATGTATTGGTCAAAATTTCAAGTGCATAAATGCAAACAGCGCCTGACTAGAATAACTCAGGTGTTAATGAAGATGCGAAGGCTTAGATCAAAAACTTTGCCAAAACTTGTTGCGATTAAACCCAAAATTGAGCGAAGAGAACGCAGCCGAGAAATAAAGGCTGAAAGTGCGGCTAGACTGGAACAAACCATCCAGAAAGAATTGTTGGAACGTTTAAAGTCAGGGGTTTATGGAGACATATACAACTTTAATCAAGAAACTTTCGATCAAATGCTTGAAGAGGAAGAAATCGAAGAGGAAGAGGAAAGAGAGTTTGTTGAGGGGTATTCTGATCTTGAATCCCTCGAAGATATTGAAGATGATAATGTCGCTTGGGACTCTGATTCAGATGTTAACGATAATGAAGGACCATCTGATGAGAAACCAAAAAAGAAAAGTAATGCTTGTTACTTGATTTTATTTAGAACGCCGTCACATGGAAATTGAATTTGAAAATGAAAATGGAAGAGAACTCGTTACTAATTTTTAAACAAATAAAGTTTTTAATATATCTAATATCAACTTTTTAACCAACTTCTCTAGCGAATTAGTAAATAGAAAAAAACTGATTTATAATGAATGAAACCCAAAGTCTACAAGACAGAATGACTGCGAATTCCGAAATTGAAGAATTGACTATATGACATTTACAGAGACCAATTTATCGAGCAACAAAGCATATCCTAGAATGTTAAATACAAACTATTTAAAAGCTGCCTTGGGAGAAGTTATTTGTCCTCCGCCTGTATGGGTAATGAGACAGGCAGGGCGATATTTGCCCGAATTTAGGGAAGTTCGAGAAAAATATGATTTCTTTAAAGTTTGTCAAACTCCTGAACTTGCATGCCAAATTACACTGCAACCTATTGACCGATATGATGGACTGTTAGATGCGGCGATAATTTTTAGTGATATACTTGTAATACCTCAAGCCATGGGCATGGAGGTACAAATGCTACCGTCCAAGGGGCCGCATTTTCCTTGCCCGTTGATTTCCCCAGAGGACTTGAATAAATTACGCATGCCAGTAGTTAAAGATGTATTGTCATACGTTTTTGAAGCTATTACTTTAACTAGGCATAGATTGAATGGAAGGGTACCTCTGATTGGATTCTCGGGTGCACCATGGACTCTTATGGCATATATGATTGAGGGCGGTGGATCAAAAACATTTTCAAAAGCTAAGGCGTGGTTGTATAGATATCCTTCGGAATCAAAACAATTGCTAGCCAAATTGAGTTCTGTGATAGCGGATTATATTGTGGAGCAAGTATTGGCAGGAGCTCAAGCAATTCAACTCTTTGATTCATGGGCAGGAGAATTATCGCCAAAACTTTACAAAGAATTTGGCATTCCTTTTCTTGAAGAAATTGTCACTGTCTTTAGAAAAAAGTTAATTGACGCTCAAATCACGGAGAGGATTCCTTTGACACTCTTTTGCAAGGGAGCGCACTCTTCTTTAAAAGATCTTTCAGACTTGGATATTGACGTTTTAGGTCTGGATTATACCATGGAAGCAATAGAAGCATCAAAGAATATAACGAAACGAATTTGTCTTCAAGGAAATTTAGATCCCTGTGCACTGTTTGCTGAAACTGAAACTTTGAAGGAACTTACCAATGAAAATTTAAAAGAGTTTGATTCCGTTGGTTTACCACATATTGTCAATTTGGGACATGGAATGTAAAAATAAATCATTACAGTAATTAGGATGCCTGACCATGATCCAAATAAACTAAAAGTGTTTTTGGAGCAATGTAAATCTTTTAAACAATAAATTTGAATTGTCTTATTTTTAAATCGGTCAATTTAGGAAAATTTCGGAAACTTTTTCTGCCTACTTTGGTGATGGATAACCTAAAGCAGATATCAGTTCAATTGGAAGAAAAATTAGATAGCTTGTCTCAACCTTTGAAACCGCACTTGCCAGCCCTTGCAAGATTCCTTTTGGTTGTGACCTATTTGGAAGATTCGTTTAGAATTTTGTTTCAATGGAATATGCAAGTTCAGTACTTTACTTATTACAAGGGATACTCGTCATTTTTTGCTTACATTTTTCTCCTTGCAATAACGGCAACAATGATCATATGCTCGTCTCTTGCAGTTATGAAGAAGCACACTAATATTGCAGTTATCGGACTTGGAGTTAACACTATTTTACAATCTATATTCTATGGATTCGCATTAGATTGGAAATATCTTTTGAGAAACTTATCTCTGCTTGGTGGGTTAATTTTACTTGCGTCTGAATCATACATAACGATGGATAAGAAGAATGCCATGTTTGCTGGTCTCCCCAGTATTAACAAGAACGGAACATCTACCTACATGACTTTGCTTGGTCGTGTGTTATTGGTTTTGTTATTCTTAGGTCTTGCGTTTGGAGGTGAGGAGATGTCATTGGTTCGTTTAATATTTATAGCTATTGCATCTGTAGTTTGCGTTATGGTGGTTGTAGGGTTCAAGGCCAAGTTTTCAGCCATTCTGTTGATCGCTATGTTGTCGTTATTCAATGTTTTTGTCAACAATTGGTGGTCACTTCATCACGAACATCCTGAAAGAGACTTTTTAAAATACGACTTTTTTCAAACTCTTTCAGTGATGGGGGGATTGCTCATGTTGGTTAACATTGGCCCTGGAAATATGTCTATTGATGAAAAGAAGAAGCAATATTAAAATAAATAATCTTTAATAGTAAATTGTGCGTATGCGATGTATTGGAATATGCGATAAATTTGTTCTTTTAGCGAAATCCCACAAGTAGTAGTCAATCAATATGCTATTCCAACCTTTCAGATACTTTTTGATGCTTTCCACTGCAAGGATTGAAGACGCTCTAATATCAATTTCTTCTTGAGAGAAAAGTTCCAAATTTTCGCCCTCTTCGTTTAATGATGAATTCAGCTTAGAAAGAAGTGCAGGAGAATATTCCAAGATTCCTAGTCCACACAATGCCTTGTAAATTTCATTTATCAATACATTTACCTGTGGTACCCTATGCTAGATTCTTTTATGTGTTACCTGTAATCGGCAAACATTGTTATGTCATCAATGTTTGTAAATTCACCAATGTTTTTTCCACCAAAGCATGACCAAACATCCGCTATCAATATTTGCACCCTTTTGTAGAATTTGACTTTTAAAAACGGGAGTATAGGAATACTTTCTGGATAAACCTCATCTCTGAATGATGGAAAGTAACGAAGCACAAGTTCAATGAATGCATAAACATCCCTATCAGCTTTGCTGATTACATTTCCAAAGTCACCGCCAAATTCATATAATAAAATCAATTAACAAAAAGTACTTTTAATAGTGCGCTTCCTGATTCTTTAAGAATTTCTAGTCTTTTTTCTAGTAGAGGCATATTTTGATTTGTTGTAGAACGACAGATATAGGCCCATGTTTTTAAATCCAGTTCACACCAAAAATGTGGGTTTAGCATATCATAATCTTCATCTATGGCTCTCTTAATAATGGCGCACAAGGACGCGTATCCACTATAATCTTTTCCTTGGTAATTGACCATAAATGGATCGCTAGTTGGATTATTCCAGAAGGAGAAGTTGAGTAAATCAATTAAGAATATCCTTTATGTTTCCATTTAGAGAGTATACCAATTACATATATTTACATCGTCATTGAGCTGTGGATGTAAGGGATAATCGCAGTACGCCGAAACCTTTGGTTCTATTTCCATTAATGTATCTGAGAATTTCTTTATATTAATTTCGTTGATAAATACATTCTTTAGGTTTAGTTTCGAAAGAGTAGGTAAGATANATAACAATGTTTAAAGGCAAATATTTCATTAAAGTAAAATAATTTATATCAATATTAATCATCTTTGGGATCAAAAGTGGGAGGTTCAATCAGTTCTTCAGGAGGACATCGATTAATCATATCATTTGGAACATTTGATTGTGTAATGTTCAGAGTGATTGGAAAATGACCAAGAGAGATCCTGACAGTTCCTTTTACATTAAAATGAGACAGATCAGGCAAAGAACGGGAATGGGAGCCATTAGAATCGGATGAGGTACTATTATCCAAATNGCCATTAGAATCAGATGAGGTACTATTATCCAAATTAAAAAGAGAGTTTAACACTGTTTTGAGAATTGGGACTTGGAGATACGTTGGTTTCTCAGCCACTTGTCTTGGATAGATGAACACATTTCGAATTAGTTGATTTTGAATCTTAACATTTAAAAACTTGACTTTTGGTGAAGATATTTCCATGTTGATTATTTCATTTAGTCTTAGAGGAACATCAAAGGGATTTGCGAGATCGAAGGATGCGTACAGGCGGGCACGAGATAAGCAAACAAAGCTGTAAGATTTCTTTGTTATTTCCATAATCTGCCCAGGCACAAACGATGGCATTTCAATTTTAGACAAAGCGTTCTTTACTGCAAACACTGTTGATGATTCATTGTAGCCTTTGAGAACAACATCAGATTTCAACCCCAAAGCAAAATTTGAAAAGAATTGTTTCTTGGCTTGCTGAAATTGAAAATCTTCTTCTTTGCCTGCCCAAAGCTCAGTGACGACTTTCAATTGATTCATTCCTTTGGCCATGTTGAAATTTACAATCTTAATTCTGCCCATTTGAACTTGAACATTCGAGTAATTAAAGAATAGATTAAAATTGACATCACCAATACCAGAAACTGTAACGCTTGCAGGGTTTGTCATCTTTACCGTCGTATCAATAAAGAGTTTCTCAGCTGTTCCTTTGGTCATTATCATTTCTCCAATCAGTGGATTTTGATTTGAAATATCCATTCCATCCATTTGTTTTGTATCTGACAAGGGTACATCCTTCACTATCATATTTCCAATCTTTGTATTCATATGAACTGTTGACAATCCAGTAAATCTAAAGTCTACACTCTTTTCTTTCATTTGATTTTCTAAAAACTCATCAAAATATCTTTTATTGGGAACATTGATTCTCATATCACCAACAAGCGAAGCCACTACTGAATGACCCTGGTCGTTACAACTCTCTGATTGAAGCTTCAAGGATGCATATGGAATACCATCTTTGGTTATCATATTCATTTTTTGATCAATGTATTTAAGATTAGTAGAGAATTTATAAGTTGGAGGAAGAAGGTATGTTGTTTTTATCTTTGTCATTACCCTCATCAATGAAGGATCATTTTTAACAAATTCAATAGACATTTCTATTATTTCCATACCAGAAATAGGATTAAAGTTTTTCATTCCAGGGGCTAATGAAGAAAGGCTCAAATTGTTTATTGTCTTGTTGAGCCAGGGTATTTGCTTCCCATGATAATCTGTTGAAACGCCTTTGACCACCAAATTGGAATCTATGCCATTCATTGAATCAGAAAAAAACTTTGACATTATTTGCTCATTTTCTTTAGATATAGGCAATAATTGTCCCGTCATTTTTACTTTATTCCATCCCTTCTTCATCTTCAAATCTTTTGAAGTCATTCTCGCTGTCAATATCCCTTGATAAAACACATTAAAATATGCATCTCCCATAATCATCGACATTGGTGATCTATTTTTCATTCTCGCGTCAACTTCTAATTGAATTCCATCACTTAAATCTTTTGGCAAATTTATTTCAAGTATTTCCATTTCCTTCAGTCCGTCCATGCCGTTAAGGGTCATGCTCTTTTCAAAAGGAATATCATTCAATGTCAATGATGCCTTTATTGGTGTCATTACAGTCACAGAGATCTTTCCTTTCATGCTCGAAGAAACGTCTTTCCTATTTATTGTTTCTCTAGAAAATTGTAGATAAACTTGCTCATCCGTTATCTTAACCCGCGCGCTGAACAATAAAGCCGTTGACTTGCCCGCCTCAATATAAACTGCGGGCATTGGGAATAGCCCAAATGATTTATCCTTAAATAACATTTCCATATTACTTTCTTTCATTAATGCATCAAAGGAACCAGTGTCACTCATAGTTGCATTCATTGACAAAAGAAATGAATCCATTTTAGGGTCGGTTATATCCAAATTATGAATAACAAGTTTAGAATTCGCAATGCTGCTCTGCGCGACTGATGGGGCAATAACAAAGAGTGTCAACGGTATGAATATAATCAAAATTATTATAAACGATATAATACTACATAAAATACACTTTCTTGTCCGAGTTTTGACCAAATTTGACCAGAATTTCCTTCTTCGGTTGCTGGTTTTAATAGATTCAATGTCATCCAAACTTCTAACCATACTCTCCTTACTTTCCAATTTGGCCAAATCACTAACAACAGTATTGCTTGGGCTCAAGAATGCCTGTGTACTTTGATTTTGACTCATGTGAGGCAATTTACAAGCCACTAATGTAATTTAATGATCAGATATTAGGAAAACATAACATTGTTCTATCATGGGAGTTTGATTAAAAAACCATTTCGATCACTTAAATGGTTTTATATTTTTTATCTTGGGGTTTGAAGAAACGTTATTCTGATGCAAATTGCAATTGAAACTAATTAGTCACAATTTTAATGTTTAATAAATAATCAGCAATTTATTTAACTCTTTGACTGCCAAATCTCATTTGAAGTGTGTTATTCACAATTTCTTTGGGTTCAGGAACTAGTGGATGTTCACTCACTTGCTCTGGAAAATCAATATTCATTCCAAGATGCACAAGATTAGAAAATGCAGAAGCAAATGTTTCTGTGTAGAAATACTCATCAGCCGCGAACCTATTGCATTATGAATTAGCAACTTTACTTTTGAACGAGAGCTAAACTTGTTGGGTCATCTAGCAAAGACATATCGCTTGGAAGCTTTGTCAATAATGGATTATCATCAGCAACATAGTAAGTTTTTCCTGATTCTTTATGTTTTACAGGAATCCAAATGTGTCCAACTAATTCTTTGTAATATTGATTGCTGAAACGATAATTTACAGATGAAAGAATAGCTTCTACTTGAGGAACGTCTGGATGAACAGCCCTATTGATATAACTAAAATTGTCATACCCAATTGAATTCATGCTCATTAAAGCTACCATGTCTACTGTGGAAAGCCCCATATCAAAAAAGGATTCTTGTACCGAATTTATGTTTCTTTCAAACGGATCTGGGATTCTTCCTGGCCCAAAAATAGTTTCGCCTAATTTCAAATCAACTCTACCTCTTCTCCAGGAAATTCTTGGACCTCCCAGAAACTCGATGGCCGTAACACCAGCCATTGAAATCGCGTCACCCACTAGTTAAAATATGTAAAGACAAATACTGCTGAACCCTTCAAATTCCCTGACAATCATCGCAACAGTTCTTGCAAAATCCGACAATCCTTTGTTTTCTGGATATTTGGCAACTTCTGGGTGTAATAAATTAGCTCTTGGACCACCTAGTTTGTCATTGACCCTAAATGTTCCTGCATCGTGATATGCCATCCTAATCCACGAGGCGGCTACATATCTTGCATTATCTCTGTGAATCCTTTTGAAAGTGAGAAAAGAGTATTACTGTATCATGTGCCATAATCTTTTGTGCAAGTGGGAAACACTACCCCCAAATAGCGACGCCTTGCCAATATTGATCCACATTGCTTCAGATGGTGCTCCATTATTAAGTACAAAGAACATATATTTTCCTGGTGGGGCAATTTTCGAATTTGGTGGTGCCAAAAGGGTGTTATTCCCAATAACTTCCAAACCAACAAACCGTTGACCCATCTGAACACTGTGAGTAACAAATCCCGATCTGATTAAGCATGCGCTATCCCATGGCCCATTCACGTCAATGTCAAATGTTTCTCCATACCGTACAACATCCGTTGGAATACTATTAATCTTTGGTCTTTGTTCATTAAAATATAAATAATATGGACGATAAATTTCCACTCTATATTCTGTTGGATAGGTTCCCCATGACCAAGGTGAAGAATGCGGATCACTGCCTGCAATCAATACTGTAGCATCTGGAAGTAGAAAGGCAACAGAACCATAAACTCTTTTAACATTGGCAATAGCTTCAAGGGTCTTCCATCTTTTTCCACTGGGGGCTTTTGGATCATACAAATCTGGTTTTAGCAATGAGTTACTAGCCACCGAATCATAACCAGCAACACCTCTTTGAGCACCATTCAAAACCAAAACTTTTCCATCGGGCATTAAAATAGCATTTCCCATCAATCTCTTTTGCGGCATTTTTTCTATCTCCCATATGGGGCTTGTAACATCAAGGTCGATGCGAGCAGATTGATCCGAAGCTGTTTCCAAATTTTTTGCTAAAGTCATGCTTGGGAGAGACTCTAGCCTTTGAACCATCTTTGTTCTTCTTCCACCTCCAACTATCAATACTTCATTGTTATAATTTGTTTCTGGATACAAGGGCAACAGAACCGACGAAGCCATGAAAGGATAATTTCTAATGACAATATCATTATCAAGTCTTGGAAGTGATTTGATTTTGGTATAAGTTCTTGCATCAAGAATTGTGGCATTTTGGTTAGCAAAAATGAACAACCTATTATTAGACAACAAGTGAACAAATGGATAAAGAACATAAGGATAGGAATGCTCTAAGAAAGGGAACATTGTATTGTAATCAACTTCGTTAATAACTGGAAAGACTTCAAAAGTATTTGAAAGAATAGATTTTGAAGGCACTTGTGCTTCCGCTCTGCTACCTCCTAGAATGAAGAGACGGCCATCTGGAAGATTTTCAACAGTCGAGTACCAACGGCTATCTTGAACTTTTTCCGAGGAAGTATACCAATTTTCCGATGAACAAAGTATGTTTGATTTATCTTGACAAAAGTTGTATCGGCGTAATCCATCATAACCAGATAATGAAAAAGAATCAGGTCTATTGTCCTTATCGCCGCCAATACTTATAAAATCCCCATTAGGGAAAAACCCGCCTGAAGTGTAAAATGTAGCTGATGGCATTTCCAATGTTTCGACTGTTCCATTCAACGTATCAAATATGGCCGAAGTTTTCTTCATTGAATTAAACCATGTTGATTTGCCTTGTATTACATCTATATATTTGTCTTACTTTGTTTGCCAAGGAATAGAATCTTTCCATTTGAGAGTGGAGCACCATGAATGGCAGATACACCAGAGTTTGCCAAGATATTAAACGTTCCATCATTTGTGGAGTTCTGTGCGTTAATGCACGTAAAGTATAAAAGGGAACCAAGCCAAATAGAGCTTAGCATTTATGTTACATGGTTCCATTTTAACAACTTTTTACTCTTGATGACGTTATTTAATTAATAAGATTCAAGAATGTCAAATTAAGTGATTGTAAATCATACCGACCAAAGTAGGATATTAAATAGTTAAATTTAGTCGATTTATTTAATTATAATTGTTCAATATTTAAGTTGCTTTGGCTTTTCCCATGGAAATTCATTACGCCCGAAATGACCATATACAGCCGTTTTGCTGTAGATAGGTTTAAATAAGTCTAATTCACGGACAATAATACCGGGACGAAGATCAAAATTTTCTTCAACGATTCTCAATAATTCCAAATTTGATTTTATGCCAGTGCCGTATGTATCGACATAAATGGAAACAGGTTTTGCCACACCAATAGCATAAGACACCTTTAAATGAATTGATATAACAATTATTACTTGAACAAGACATCTTCTACACAATCCAGCTGCAACTAGGGATTTAGCTACCCATCTTGCAGCATAAGCGGCTGATCTATCGACCTTTGAAAAATCTTTTCCTGAAAAGGCACCACCTCCATGAGCGCCCCATCCACCGTAAGAGTCGACAATGATTTTTCTTCCTGTTAATCCAGCATCACCTTGTGGTCCTCCGATGATGAAACGCCCAGATGGCTGTAAATGATAAATCGTTGATTCATCCAAATACTTAGAAGGGACAACAGACTTTTTCTATTAATAATGAATTCTTTTACTTTGATAACTTTTTCTATCAATTCTTCTCTCATTTGCTTCAAGCTAACGTCAGGGGAATGTTGCGTTGAAATGACAATGGTGTGAACCCTCAATGGAATCATAGCCCCATTCTCATTTTTATATTCAATAGTAACTTGCGATTTACAATCTGGCCAAACCCAAGGCAATGTTCCATTTCTGCGATATTCACTCAACTTCATATTGATTTTATGTGCCAAGATGATTGTCAATGGCATCATTTCTTCCGTTTCATCAGTAGCATATCCAAACATTATACCCTTGAAATATATAATCTTTTCACTTACTTGGTCACCAGCTCCAATATCTTCAATCCTTGTTGAGGTTTGTATCAATCCTTGCGCAATGTCAGGTGATTGTTGTTCAATGGCAACAAGAACATTACAAGTCTTATAATCAAATCCTTTTTCACTGGAATCGTACCCTATCTCGCGAACTTTTTCTCGAATTATCTTTTGATAGTCCAAATTAGCTTTCGTTGTTATCTCTCCTAGAACCATTATCATTCCAGTCTTAGTGGCAGTTTCACACGCAACTTTAGAATGTGGGTCTTGTGCTAAACACGCATCAAGGATAGCGTCAGATATTTGGTCGCATATTTTGTCTTCTACAATTACTCATATAGTATTACCAGGATGTCCCTCTCCTACAGATTCAGAAGTAAACATAAATGTAGAATCCATTTGTTCAGTAACGTTAAAATCACTCGGCATTTCAACCCTTGCAATCGATTTTTACCACGTTTGGAAACATCCTCCAAAGCCAAATACAATATCCATTAGTTATATTTAAGAAAGAAAAACAAAGCAATATTTATTTAAAACTGCCATGACTCATTCCACTGTTTATGGACCTTCGATCTATATTAAAGAGGCCTTACAAGGGCTATTACCTGATTTTGAGATTATACTTTGCCTTCTTGCCTTTTCTTGTCTCTTTTGCTTTTTCTCTAATTCTGCTTCCAAATCAATAGCTGCGAATGCAAACAATCGAAACTCTTTATAATCAAGTTCCTACCCCTTTTCAAAACAATTCATTAATTACACTATTTCCAGATACATCAAACTCTGAGAATATCTTTTTGACAGCTTTGTTTGAAAAATTAAATAAGAACCCCAATGTTTCGAATTCCTTTTTAGAAACAGATTTTGAACTATTTTCATCGAGCAATTCAAAACATGTGCGCCAATGTCGATACAGAAATGTTTTTGCTTGACCATCTTTGATTGCTACTAATATACAAACAAGCAAATAGAACTATATGACCAAATAGCGTTGCCTCACTTCATCAAATTCGCATGAACCTGATCTGTCAAGATCAAATACATCAAAGATTTTGTATATTTCGCTCACCTTTAAATCGGTGCTTGTTTGCATAAAGGCCAAAAATTGAACATCATCAAGTGAGTTTTGATTCCTAGTATCAAGCAATTTAAAGTATTCGTAAATTAATTGTGTGTTGCGTGCAGAAAGGAGGCCTATTCATCAATATCTAATCAATTTACAGAAAGTGCTATCGAGATGAAATCTTTTAATAAAATCGGAAAGAACCTTCATTTGTGGCTTTGTGTTATTCTTTAAACACAGCGATCAAGGCATTGAAAAATGATTTGGCAGTTTAGTTTTCAACTTTAACGGGATGAATAAAATCTGAAATTACAGAATGGGCATTAATGGACTTTTAGCTCATTTAAAGCCGCATCTTAAAACTGTTACTTTAAGAGACTTAAAAAATAAAGTGATAGGAATAGATGGTTATGACTGGCTCTACAAAGGAGCTTACGTTGATCCGGTAAAGATTGGCAAAGGGATCCCTACTTCTGTTCACGTTGATTATTGCATGAGAAAAATAGATCTCTTGTTTCAAAATAATATTTTACCGCTATTTGTTTTTGATGGTGGTGCACTTCCTATGAAAAAAATTACAGATGATAGACGGTCAAAGTAATTTTACCGATATCTAATAAAAAGGAAGGAGCAATTAAAGAAACTTGGTTTAAATGATAATATGAGTAAATCAGAAATGTTCAAAGAATATGCAAAGTGCTTATCAATTAATCACTTTCACGCTCATGATCTTATAAAAGTTCTAAGGGTACATAAAATTCCATTTATTGTCGCTCCTTACGAAGCGGATGCACAGTTATCATATTTAAACAAAAATGGCCTAGTTGATGCGGTAATAACTGAAGACTCGGATTTGATACCGTTTGGAGCCAAAAAGGTAGATTCCAAGCCTTCATTACAAAGATTTTATACAAATTTAACAACGAATATGCCCAATCTTTAGATTGCGACGAAATACTGAAATCTTTAAACCTTTCACCGACACAATTACTAACTTCGTGCGTTTTGTCTGGATGTGATTATTTAGAGTCATTACATGGAATTGGTCTTTCTAAAGCAATGAAGTTAGTTCGGAAAGCAGAGTCGGAAAGCGTAGATGAAATTCTAAACCTCCTTGAGAGAACTCGTTTGATTCCAACAGAATATAGAACGAAGATATTTGAGGCCATATTTACTTTTAGACATCAACGAATATTTTGCCCAAAATTGAATCGCTTGTCTTATTTAAATCCGATAAATAGAGCAGAACTTACAGACAAACTAAATTATGTTATCGGACCGTAAATTAATCAAAATTTGCTAATCAGATGGTTTCCTGATGAAATTGCGGCAGAAGTTGCGTATGGTGACATCCATCCTATTGAATGTATAAAAAGAGTTCCCTACGAACCAGTTGAATATTTTTAATAAAAACAGATAAAATAATGAATTATTTCTTTATTTTCTTTACGTAATGATTGAAAAGTTGATTTAGTTTTGAATACCTCTGCCTTTTACCTAAATTGTCAAATGTTTCCTAAATCACTACAGTTTTAATCGCATACCGAATCATCAACATAAATCCTTTTCTTCATAAATCTTCTTAATCTCTCTTTGTCTTTGTCTGAACAACTGTAGTACAAGTGGCGCTCTAAACAATTAAATAATTGCCTATCAGTTATTTTAATATTTGATTTTAATTCCTTAAATTTGTTTCGATTTAATAAGTCGTCAATATCTGGCTGAAGTGAAGTCACCCTGGCAAAATCAACTTTATTTCTTATGACCATGAATTGCTCGTTTGGATCTTCCACTGATATTTCTTTCACATTTTCATCTTTTATCAATTGATCTAATATATGCTCATAAAACATTCCTGCATGAAATGATTTAACGTAGTGTACTTCCATAGCCTTGATTTTGATAAGGCGGCAATACTATGAATTGACAATATAAAGCGATAATTAATAAATTACCTTATTCTAGCACGGACGCCATCGGGATATTTAAAAAAATTATACAGCGAGCAATATCCTAAGGGTATGGGATATTCAGATCCCTCGTCTTTCATATATAATAAGAAAAACTCCCATCGGTCGTCATCGTATTCAAGTATGGTGTTGCTACCATCAATATACCATATAAGAAAAAGTTCCAGCCTCTTTTTGAATCCCTTAAATCCATTGGTGTTCCAATTGCACTATACAACAAGTCGATAAGTTTTACTCGAGTCAAATAAAAATGGGCGCCATTTTTCTCAAATTCCAATACTTTATCACCTAAAATTTCATATTCTGATTGTTCAGCAACGAGTTTTTCAAAATTCTCCCGACTCGAGGTAAAATCCACATCCGCTTCTAAATGAGAAGATATAGCATCTAATAGAGAGTGTCTTGGATTATCAGTTTCAACTAGAAAGTGGAGAGTCTTTGGATCAAATGTGAAGGTTATCTCATCTGTAGATAAATCATCACAAAAGCCGTAATAAAATAATGGGTGATATGTTTTATCCACACCTTGGAACTTTAAAGAGATAGATTCTACTGGTTCGATTTCTTCCATTACGAAAATTCAGACAACTCATGACCATATTGACTGATCCTTACTACCATCCCATCCTTTCAGTAATTAAAGGCTTTAGAAATGGTGCAGTTTATGGAACCAAGATTCGATTTCCACATGCTCTTGTAATGACATTTCTTTTCCGATCGGGTCCGTTAGAGGAGAAAATAAGAATTATTCTCAATGCCACTATTCAACATGCTACAAACCTGGCAAAATTCGTTACAATATACAAGACCCTCATGCTTGTATTTAAATTAACAAAAGGGAAAGAAAATCTCGGTGATTCTTTCTTAGCTGGCCTTTTTGGAGGTTACATGGTATTTGGAGAAGACAATCCAATTAATCATCAGGTAGCAGAAAACATTATTACGTATATAGATTGTTCTTTACTTGTTTTCACGGGATGTTCTAGGGTTGGCGAAATTGGCGGTAAAAAAGGGTCTTATTAAGAAACCTGATGGAAATGCTTTCGCATATTTTTCTGCTTTCGTTTGGGGCATTGTGATGCTACTTTTCAGACATGAAAGAGATGTACTTCAAACCTCCTTACAAGCGTCAATGCAATACCTCTACAACGATAGCGATTACTGGGATTCTTGGAGAAATTTGCTTTGGCATAACAAATAATTATATATAAAATGAAATTGACTGTTTATTTGGATGATAAAGTTCTTGCTGATTTTATTGACTGCAAAGGTGCGCTATCCAATAAATGAGTACCACTTTTTGATAAGTTCTTCTTGATCACAACTCCTTCTTTGGGGTTTCTGAGAACTACTTTGGGATTGCTTGAAAACAACAACACAGAAAACATCAAATTCCCATGCCCAACATCACCATTAGGATAACGACCTTGTTCTCCAAAGTTGAAAGTACCAATAAACGGAGCATTATTTAAAGTTGAATTCATACTTTTAATCACCTTTTCAATATGATCCTTTGATGCTAACATACAACCAGCACAATAAATGACCAACGCGCCTTTAATTTCATTAGGTGAAAATCCACTATTTAACATCAACCTTCGACAAACTTTGCTAATATCATTGACAATAGACGCTTCCGTTCCTCTCATTAATTCAATCTTCTCTCCTTCTTTAACCGCGGCAAACAGTGAAACTTCGTGCTTGGTGTTGATTGTTTCAGGATGCAACATTTGATAACAAGGCATATCTTCAACGTCTACCCCAACCTGGCGCCCTAATGGAAAGAATGTAGACTGCGCCAGAATATTTCCAGATTTTTTCAAGTATTCCTCGTAAAGATTTCCTGTCCATTGATTGTAAACTTCTGCCGCTGGTTTTCCATCCAGTTCGATAATATTACGATGCCCGGCTTTGGTGACAGTTGCAGATGTTTTAGTTGATTTGTAACCACAATAAAACAAACTTTGCGTGACAACACTACTCCATAATAAACAAACATTCACTCCATTTTGAGTAGTACCATGTTGTGATATCGAAGCCCAACGACCAGAAATTGTATTATCTGCTGCAGATCCTCCTGCAATTGTCACCTTTGTTCCCAATATACTCTGAATACCAGCGATAACTCTCTCTTCATCTCCGGGAGTTGCATGCATCCAAACACAATCAGGCTTCTTCTCAAACTCTGGGAGAAGCTTGTCTTTGTCCAATTGACTAAGAGCATGTTGCACTGCATTAACACCGCATTCAAACCATCCTTCGTGTGTATTTTCTCTACATGCTGCAAAGCCTGTTAAGTATATTCCGTTGGGATCATGCAAGGCCCATAAACCACAGTAAGGAGCACCATTCATTGGAGATGTTGACGCATTCGACATAACCCCTAAACAACTAGACACCCCAATAAACGGAGTGCCATCAACAGCTTCTTCAATAATAGCTTTTTGAATTTCTTTGAAGTCATACGTTTCAGTGAATCCTACAAAAAGAACTGAAGGAGCTCGGGCTCCACCAAACACCTCGCTAATAGATTTTAAACATTTGGCAATGGCCTCCCTAGGGTTAGGATTATTTGCATAAGTTGAATGAGATATTACACCATAATCAGTCGTATAGTTACTATCAAACTCTTCTTTCGCCAGTCGAACCGACGCCAAAATGATAACAGTGTTGTAAATCAAGGATAGAAATGATAATGTTGAACCCATAATGGTACTCATTCTTCTTTCTCCATTCTTGAATGAGGATGGATCACTAAGAACTGTTGTAAGGCCAAATGCCAAGCTTATCAAAATGGTTAACACTAAAAACAAATCTTGCGAGCCCCTGTGAAAACGATTTTTGATCTTTCTCAGTAAAAAGAGCAAATAAATAGCTCCAAATACAACGATAAAGTTAAAGGCAACAATGGAATATAAAACACCTAATGACTGAGTAACTAGAAACAATATCAACAAAACCACAAGTAAAACAAATCCGGATACTATACGAAACATTAAAGCAGCATTTGAGTACTTCATTTTCCTGGGTGTTTTTGAAAGAAATATTTTAGATAGGCGATGCAGTCTTCCTAAAACACTTGAACTAACCGCGTAGAATGATATCATGGAGATCCACACCTCAGCTTGAACAATTTGAAAACTTGGATATCTTGGTAGAAAATATGGTAAAGTCAATCCAATTAAACATCCTGATGATGCGACTATGTAAGAAACGGGTTGCATAGCTCTTATTTGCTGTTTGTACGTTGGTATCAAAAGATACTTGGCAAAGGCAAAAGTGCAAAATGCGATTAAANCATCCTGATGATGCGACTATGTAAGAAACGGGTTGCATAGCTCTTATTTGTTGCTTGTACGTTGGGATCAAAAGATATTTTGCAAAGGCAAAAGTGCAAAATACGATAAGCAAAGAAGCTACTACGGCCCAGAATATCACTAAAGTGTTAGCATCAACGGAACACTGATTAGAGTAAGACTCGTCAGATAGGTTAGGACAATCCAGGTAACCGTCGCAGACTTTTGATGAAGCAATAATTTTCTCTCCTATAGAATAATCAACGAATTGGCCGGTGTTGCAGTCGAAGAAGGACATCCAAACAATTTTGTTGCTAGGGCAGATGTGGCTGATGAATTTCGCTTCTGATTGCGATGTAGATCTATAGTCGGATGATTATATAGTGATAAAAGGATTATGTATTTATTAATTCAAATAGTTTTGTGACTGATTCTATATGATAATCTGGCTTTAAAGGAGTGTTTTCAAGAGAAGATCTTGATGATATTCCAGTTAACACTAGCAGTGATTTCATTCCATGATTTTTCCCAAATGCTATGTCCGTGTCAATTCTATCTTTTATATTATCAAACAGTACCTGTCACCAATCATACAAGTTTTGTCAGTCTCAAGACCGTAGAACTTTTTCAATGCGTTGAACAAATGAGTAGAAGGCTTGCCAGTTATAACTGGTTCCTTTTGCGAGCATTCTTTCAAGGCCGCTACCCAGGCACCGGTACCTGGCAACACACCACCCTGAATAGGAAAAGTAGAGTCATCATTTGTAGCAATAAACTTGCAGTCTGAATTTCTATTTAGTTGATCAAATGCTCTTGCCAACTTTGCATAATTCATATGAAGATCAAAACCAACAACTACTGCCTTTACATTGGGATCAAATTTATTCAAAAGTTCATTAGCCGCAGAAAATGTGTGTTCCGTGACATTATCCTATCATATCATATTTTTCCTTTTACTGTAATGCCTAATGTTTCAAATCCTGCCAATTCAAGCTCATCAACAATTCCGCCCATTCCAACTACATAAACTTTATCATTTGGCTTTAATTTTTCAATTTCTTTAAGATAATAAGCAGCTGCATACGAAGATGGAAAAATATCATCTTCATTGACTGAGAATTTCATCGCTTCCAACTTTTTCAAATAACCCTTTCTTGAGGAAGTACTATTGTTTGACACAAGGACTGTTCTCTTTCCCTGAATTGTAAGCCAAGAATATTTGTACTTTTGATTTAAGGTATGACAAAAGCTCTACCGATTTCGGAATAACATGGGAGCCATTCCAAAGGACGCCTATTTAGTAATCAAATTGTTTTTTACCATCGCAATCAAACAAAAACGTGTCACATGAATTAATAAAGTTTAATGCATCTTGTGTAGTTTTAATTTCCATTTTATATTAACCTCTTTGTGGCAAAGTTAATCCAGTCCATTTATAGATGAATTCTCCTGGAAACCAAAGAGGGCACAAGAGAATGCGAGATTATATTTTGGTGATAGCATTTGTCATAGCACTGAGAATTTCTTATTCAATAGTAGACTATTACACCATAATCAGTATAATTCTTTTGATTACTTTGTGGAGTAAATTAGGAGATATTTCAAAAAATACAAAAATTAATAAAGATTCATTGGAACATGAAAAAGGTTTTGAAGAATTTAATCATGATGTACTGATTGATCAGAATATGAAAGGCCTTGTGACATCTGAAGTTGAAGAGAAATATTATGAATCTGAAAATGCAAAAAATGTTTCAATGAATGACTCGATGAATAGTACATACTCTAATGAATCGTTGAGTGAAAAATGGAAAAGATTTGCTCCAATAACAGAGTCGATTGATGTAAAAGTTATTCCCCTTTATAGAAATCATACAATGTCCATGAGCAGCGTAATATCTACAGAAAAGACTGAATCTTTTTCTGAAGAGTCGATAGGCGATTCACCAGAAACATTAAGAAACATGAAATGGTCATTGGAACGAATGGGCTTGATTGATACAGTGGATAATACGCCTGTTCTTTATACTCGAGAATCAAGTTTCAAAATTGAGGAAATTGAAGAGACAGTAATTTTAAAGAGACATCATGTTATTAAAGAAATAATTTCTACAGAAGAAACGTATGTCGACCATTTGATGGTTGTCGATAACGTAAATTGAATTCTCGTGTGTGATGCAGCTCTATTTGAAACCTCTTGAATTTTCCATTTCGTCGATATCTTCTAAAAGAAAAATGATTCTTTATCCAACGTAAATGACTTCAATTATTACAATAGTGAAATCAAGCAAGTTTTTTCAAACTTTTCTTCCATTTTGAAACTCCACAAGGAACATTTCCTTCCAAAGTTGATGCATGTAAATTGAACTGTAACAATAGAGTAAAGGATCCATTAACAGAAGAAAAAATGCTTGGTAGATGTTTTCAACAATTCTCAAATTATACTTCACTGTATTTAAGTTATATAAATAATTTTGAAACTGCTGTTGATGTTTGGCGCCAATGTTTGAAAAGAAAGAATGTTTTTGATTTTGCAGAAGAAAGGAAAAGACATTTAAGGCATTCTCAAGTTGATTTAATTTCTTACTTGATGATGCCCTTTCAAAGAATCCCAAGATATTGTCTGTTATTACAAAGCCTAATAAGCTGCACCAACGTTGATCACGAAGACTACCAAAATCTTACGCAAGCATTAAAAGAGCTTCTAAAAAGAACAAATGAAATTAACGACAAAAAGAGAGAATATGAAAATGCA
Source organism: Rozella allomycis CSF55 (assembly GCA_000442015.1). Classification (NCBI taxonomy): domain Eukaryota; kingdom Fungi; phylum Rozellomycota; genus Rozella; species Rozella allomycis. Next base: position 21,179 of record KE560904.1, on the reverse strand, counting down.
TCCAGACTTTATGAAATAGCGTTAAAACTAAAGCAAGAGGAACAAGTAAAAGTAATTGTTGGGGCTCATAGATAGATCATCAAACCCCACAGAAAACTATTAATAGAAAGCGCTTTATGCTTAAAATATTATACAAGAAATGATTCAAGTAAAAATTTTCATCATTAATGAAAAAGGAACAGAAAAGAATAAAGTTTATTACTTTATTCTACTCACAGATGTGATTCTTCAATGCAGAGGCACGCGTGACAATTTAAAGGCAGGAAAGGNGCGTGACAATGTAAAGGCAGGGAAAGAATGGAAACTACAAAAGCCCTTTACTGCGTCAAAAGAAAATGAAAATCGTAAAAATAAAGTTATTTAATGAATAGAAATCATCGTCAAGACTTTGGATTTTGCAATCTGCTTATCGGGAGAGAAAAATGTAATTGATGAATGGGAGAAAGTATTAACGAGATTACATAAATAAATTATTGTTTTATGATATTATCTACAATAGAATAGTACAAACAAAGATCTTTCCTAAGCACTTCACCCGACTGAACGAGATCTAAAATCATAAAGTCATCAGAGAGCTTCTTGAAGGAATTATTCTTGTTATAATAAATCTGCAAGTCTGGCTTAAGAAATAATAATCGGATTACCCTTGTTTTCACCTTTGAATAGCGTCACACTCAAGTATGAGCGTACATGGCGAACTTTGTTATTACAACAAGATGATCCTTACCAAGACATCTTTCAATAGTTTTAAGGTATGATTTTTCAAGTGAAGGTGTTACTCTATCATTTGGAAAAGTTGAAAGTTTAATTTCCAAGCATAGTTCATGCTTCACGTGCTTTGGCTTTGGCGGTGTCTCGATATCGTGGGACCTGTCACGCTTATTCGGGGTTATATTAAATTTATTCGGAGTCTTTTTAGAACTTTTATTTCTGATCTACATCAGTATCAGATTATGTACTTACAGATGACACATGCTGGCGCCATTTCATTGCGATTTCCTTATTCTCGATTACCATCCACGAATCCTATTAAAACCTTTATATACTTCTACTTGATTATCTTCGTACGCCTTTAAATCAGGAAATAGCGTGTTGATGATCATGGAATACCTAAAATCCGGTCTAAGGGATCTCCTCGAAGGGCACTTTGCTCGGCATGTAGGGCACTCACGTTTATTTTTACGTAAAGATGTGTCAATGCAAGTGTAACAAAATCGATGTAGACACTTTTAAAAAGAAAATAGCTAAAACTACCTCTATTGTGGTATACGGGTTTTTCAAAATTCCTAGGCAAATAGGACATTTTAGTTCTGATCTTATAGAGTCTGTGAAAGACTCTGCGTTGTTTTCAACTATTTGACTGTCCATGGTGACGACGACCAGGGTTTAGCTATATAGCCAAGACTAGAATTTAATATGGAAAACCAAGAAGATAAAAAGATGATGAAGCGAAAATTTATTTATTTGGAATATCATTTAATCTTTTTTCTATTTTTTAATTTTTTTGGATTTTTATTTATTTTTTTAACCTATATGAAAAATATTTTTGATTACAATGAAGTCAGTTTGACTTTAATGTCAACTTTCTTTTTTGGATTTGTAGTTTGAAAGTTTTCAGAGTGAGAAGGAAGGAGATGACCAACTTCAATCTGATCTACCTGGGTTGGCTCCGGTAGTTTGGATTTTAGATCACTTGAATTATTAAAGAAAAATATATGAACCTTTTAATGGCTATTTCTTATGATTAAGTTTTATAATATAATTTACTTTTAACGACATCTTCAGAGTATTGTGGAGTTCCAACGTCTTTTGGTGTTGCAACTTCTTCTTCCAAGACTCTCTTCTTTGGAAGTGCCTTGTAAAAAGATGTGAAATGGAGTACCTTCTTTTTAATTGGAGGACGAGCTTCACCTTCATAAACTTCAATTGGCAATTCAGATCTTATGAACAAAAATAATTGATTATTACCTTTTAACGTTTTTGATTAAAACTTCCATATCTTCTTTCCAGCCATCCCACGACAATAAAATTCTTTTGAAATCTGACGCTGGCCTCTCAATGTGAAGTTTCTTATCCTTAATATCTTTAAAATCAATATCAAGGCCAATATAAAATGTGGTGGTATAAAATTTAAATTTTTCGCCTTCTTTATCTGCTTTATTAAAATATGCCGCCTCCAATGATGTAAAATCCTCGTAAGTCTTTTCAAACCCATAAGGATAAGGAGGTGAAGCTACAACACCTGGAACAGTTTCAAGTTTCAACACAAACATTCTAACTCTTGATTCTACAAATCCAAGCCAAATGCGATGGTTTTCTTGTGATCTTGCAGATGCAACCACCTGCAAATAAACTTTGTATCGGGAAAAGAAATCACTCTTGGCGAACAGATCCTCCCACTTGCCTTTGCCATGCTCAATATTTAGTGTTATTTGAGACCCTCTCAAAAATTCAGCTGTAATAACAGATTGCGTTGATGCACACACATTATGGGTGGAACACATGGATGGATAAGCTGGTGTAATAACAGGCATCCTATGATTTCTTTCCGCTGGGTTCACCCTGGGGTTCCAAACAGGTAGTGGTCCGTCTTCTATATGCTTCAACATAACAGGCATTGGCCATTTCCTTGCCTTACCTTGTCAATTACTAATTACCATTGATAATAAATTGAAAAAAATCTAGCAACAATTGTCGATGGGGCTGCATTGGGGTAAAGTTGACAGATACGGGCAACCATCAATGCCCATGCCACTCCACCTAAATACCCCATGGCGTTTGAATAAATTGCTCTTTCTGAGATAAAAAACAAAAATTTAAAATACTTTTAGCCCATAATTTAATACAACGCAATGCAGTATGAAACGTCCCAATATTCGGAACTAATCTAACAATTTGATCTGCAACTCTAGATCCGTTCAGAGAGAGAATACACTTTTCATCAATATTTCTCAAAATAGAATTGTCTAAAAGATCTAGATCTTCGGGAATAGTAGACAATGCAAGATTAGCAAATAATAAATCTATCGGGATTTCATCAAAATGCATTTTTATCACAGGAACATATGCATCGGGAACAGCCTTGTTAAAAGATTAAATATTTTCATACCGTTAGTTCAGTTACTTGAGAATTTTCCTTAAGCATGTCGAAAAAGATTGTGAAAAAATGTGATCTATCAACAAGCTGTGGAACAACACACAGAGTATCAATATCGGCACCTTTTAAATTTAAACAATTTTATATATACCAGAAGAATGCACTCCTAATCTATAAGATCCAAACGTAAATATTTTGCCACCAGCCCTGATCGCCTCCTCTTCAGTAAAGCCTTGAGCAATAAAAGCTGTTTGGACAAACTTTCGCACAAGCATATTTAATTTGCCAAGTACAATTTCTCTTAAATTTTTTATTATTTTTGTATTATACCTCTTGCGACTTTCGCTTTCAGCCTCAAACAACCCATTTTTCCTTAATATGGCCTCCAGCTCTGTGCTAATTTCGGTATCTTTAGCAGTGGGATAATTTAACGAGATCGGAGACGTTATTCCGTACTGTGGAATCGAAGTATTTGGTAAAGGATTCATTTAGTATTTATCAAAAACCAGGGTCACGAAAAGGCATCCAAACTTAATCTAAAGTTTATTTATCAAAACATAAAATCTAATGCATTAATTTTAGCTATGCTTAAATTTTGACCACTGAAATTTCTGAAAATACAATAAAAATATGCACTATCCTTCAAAAGAGGAAATTCAGGCACTTTCGTTTGTTGAAATATACACCCAACAAAAGGAACTACTATATACAGCCTTAAATGATTTTCAAAGTGATATTCGATACGAGGCCCTGAAATGCTGTTTCAAGCTTTTTGATGATGCCGCAGGCATAAACTATGTGGACGAAGAATTTGTTCTGAATTTGATTTCACATATAAAGGACGAAGACTGGGGTGATAAAGTGGTTTCATTTCTTGCAAAACTGGGAAGCTTACGGTTAAACTTATTTACGTCAAAGGTTTTAGACGCCGTAATTAGCTCTGGATTAGAGTAATCTTAAAAATTATGTAATACAGCGATCAAATCATATATTTCAGGATTATGGACCTTTTTGGTCAGTTGTCTTGTGTGAATCCAGAGTGGGGAAATTCGCTTGGCTTGTTGCAAACATTCCCCGAGAAAATTATGAAAGAAGATTTGCTGACACAAATGAATGCCATTGAGTTGTGTAACCAAGTACTAAAGATTCGCCTATACAACTAAGATTTGTCAGGTCCCAAATGGTGTTTCCGTTCTTCTTTATTACCAGCTTCCTCAATTGATTTTGAACTTTCTACCAGAATCCAATGAATATTACTGTGATTCATTAATTTTAAGTTCCTGTCTGAAATTCTTACTAGCCTTTTCTGCAACCAAAGAATTCAGTTCAATCGTTAATTTAAACATAATTATAAATTCTATATATTACTGCACACAGTGCGCTGATTTAATCGTTCAAAACAATGCGTGGTCTGCTATTGGTTCAATTTGCTCAGATATTGAAACTGCTGTTATTGTAAGGAACATAAAGATCCAAGGGAAGGATATGATTTCCAGACTGATAACTGAATGCATTCATTCAGTAGCTGAAAAGAGGTCTGCATGCTTACTCTCTTTAGAAAATATTTTCAACTGCCGAGGGCTAATCTCAAGTGGGAGTGAATTTTGCCGTGCTTTGTATTATGAAATTGGTTGCGAAACATCTGCTTTAAGTTTCTTATTATCAATAGCAACTAATCCCGATGATGATATTAGGATACCAGCGTTCAAAGTTCTATTCTCACTTTGTCACTTTGATTGGGCTGTTACGGTAAACCTTTAGATTCTATTTTAAAAGGATATGGTCAATAAAAACAACTATTTTGAATATTTACTTAATAGAGATCGTGATACCACTAAAACAGGGACCATTTGGAAATATGATATTATCAAGAAGCTTTCGGAACATCCAATGGCAGCTTCGTTGTTCAGCCCTGGAAGGCTTTTTCACTTAAAAACATATGTTCAGCAAGGCGCTTATTTCTTACCCAAAGATCTACTTGTTTCAACTGAAACATCTTAATAAATTGCCGTTTCTATTCTTGGCATTTCTCTTGTATGAAAGTAGTACCGTTTCAACTTGATCGTAAATTTAATTCTGTAATAAAATAAGCACTAAATGAAGCCGATAATGAAGCCAGGAAAAGACATAGGCGAAAATTGCAAGAAAGGCAAGCCAGAAAGCAATTCAATGACGTTTTGAATCGGTTGAAATCTGTTAATCCATTGATCAAACAAAATTCTAATTTGACTAAATTGGAAATAGTTCAGTACACAAGGCTGTATATTGAAGAACTGAAACTTCAAGAACAAGAATTGAAAGTCCAAAACGATGAAGAGTGCCATCCAAGGCAAATAATTAATTTAGGTGAGGAAGATTGGTTATCAAATAAATTATCTTCTCTTGATACCGAAATTGAGAAGAGAATAAATCAACAAAAATGGATCATTGATAAATTGACTCAGATACTCTCAATGGGATAACACAGCAGGAGAAATTAGGAAAATAAAATATTTATTTATTAATTTCCTGTGTAGTACTGGATAAAGTGTTTTTTAGTGTCCTCGAAAACAGTTGAAGGATCAGACAAGCAGCTAACCTTGTTATGTAGTAATCAAAAACTCATTACTTTCCTTACTTTATTATCTTGTTCATATTTTGTTACAACTGGGATGCTTTGTTTCCTAAATGTCTCAAACCGTTTTCTAATTGACTCGGCATTGTCATCAACGCGGCCACTAGTAATTCCTCTCTTCAACAAACGTGCAGCCATTTCCTCCTCTGGGCAATCAAAATATAACACAAAAGCACTCTTACAAACCTTTTAATTTGTCATTCAAGCCATACTTGTTTCTCAAAAGCATTAGCTTGCTCAATTTCACGTGGGAACCCATCAATAAGAAATCTTTTACTTCCAGATCTTTTCATTGCATCCTCCAAAAGATTGATGGTTATTTGCATTGGCACTATTTGCCCTTCTTTTATGTACGTGTTTATCAGTTCTCCATACTTTGAGCCTTCACGCTGTCTTTCTGCGCGCAGCAGATCACCAGCTTAATTGTGCGAAATAATGTATAATTTACCGGAAAGGTGAGTGAACCCAAACTCATTTACAATCTTTTCACTTTGTGTTCCCTTACCGGCTCCCGGTCCGCCTTTAAGAAAAAAGAAAATATGGTATACCAAGAACAAAAACAACTGTATAATCGTCACCAAATAAAGGTTTATCTCTGGTAGCCAAAGTTGGCAATTCATGCGCTTGTTGCAAGGCTTCACTGTGATGAGCATGGTGATCAATCGTTTCATTGGAATGATGAGAATCATTCGCGTTAATTGAATTTTTGGATTCCTTCTCTTCATCCTTTTTTGATGTGAGCTTGGAGTATATATTGTAGAGAATAATGACTCCGAGAACTTTTACACTTGGACGCTTCCAACCTTTTTCCCATTCAGGCATGTAATGAGCTGAAAATCGGCGACCAATGATGGTTTTTGAAGGGACTAGGCGACGGAGAATGTGGATTGTCATATAGTGGCTGAAGTTCGATTGTGCATTAAAAACAAGTTTTCAAAGAATTTATTTGAATATAAACTGAAAAAATATGCAGATGAATCAATATTTAATTGATTGTTAATTTACTTTTATTGACACTATTTATAGCCCCATCAAAAACTTGCGGATCTATTATTCTGGCATTGAATATAAATATTTTCCTATTCTCACATTTTTATTTCCAAACTCTTTTGTTCACGTGATCATTTACCGGGGGCGAATAAAAATAAAGTTCTGATTTGTGAAATTTCCAAGTTATTATTTTGAAAGTTTTTTACTTGCAAGTCGATGACAACAACGCAACGTGTGACGCTGGGCCATGACATACACGCAACGATACAGGGGTTATTATTTAGTCGAGTGAAGTATGGGATATTTGTGTTTGGGAGTGTGATGACATTTGGGCTATTATTTCTGTTGCAACGGTGGTTTAAATGGAAGATATATTATGATGAATGTTTAATAAAATATGCGAATTATGTGTGTGTGACGGTAAAATTTGGAATTTGAGGAAATAGAATTCGTATGGACAGAGGATGATAGTGAGAGTGGAAAGAGGTGGAGATTATGACGGTATTAACAATACATTAGAAATGAGACGAGTGAAGAGACGGGTGTACTTTGACTATTGTTGTGTTCGGATGATGTATGATGAAGGTCGAGATGAGTTTGTTGATACAGGGTAAGTGAGAGAGTAGAGATTTATAGGATGTTTCAAACCTTGAATGAAGATTTTGAAAAGAACAAAAAGGGAATTGGAAAGCTTGAAGTTGAAGAGAAGCTTGAGATATTTGGATTGAATCAACTTGAGATTCCAAAAAAGTCGTTGGGATTGATTCTTGTGGATGAAGTGAGATTAAATGAATGAATTGAATAGATTTTGCACCCATTCAATGTGTTTCAGTTGTTTAGTATAATTTTGTGGTCTACAGATGAATATTACTATTATGCTAGTTGTATATTTGTAATAACTGTTGTGAGTTTGATTGATACTTTATATCAAACAAGAAAAGTAAAAGAGATTTAATTTATACAAAAGAATTATGCTAATTTGGAGAATATGTGTCAAAGCAATGTTAAAGTCAAAGTGATTAGAGACAATGTAGAGGAGACTGTGGGGAGTGAGTATTTAGTTCCTGGGGATATTTTTGTTCCAATTGAAGGATTGATACCGTGTGATGCGATAATAGTTGATGGGGATTGTTTGATGGATGAAAGTATTTTGACAGGTAACAGAATAGGAAATTTCAGAAATCAGGGGAGAGTGTTCCAGTTCCAAAAGTGCCTGTTAGTAAAGAAACGTTTAAGAATAATTTGAAATCATTGGAGAGATTAGAGAGACATGTTGTTTATCATGGAACAAAGGTGTTGAGAAGAAGAAATGTTAGATTGTTGGTTATTAAAAGTAGATTTAGTACATTGAAGGGAAATTTGGTTAGATCTATTTTGTTTCCCAAGCCACATTCATCTAAACTATTTTCAGATGCGTTGTATTTTGTTGGATTTTTAGCAATTTTGGCTGGGCTTGGATTTTGTTTGGCTATTTATAATTTTATAAGATTTGGCAATTCGTGGAGATATATAATGAAAAGAGCCTTAGATCTGTTTACTATAGCTATACCCCCTGCACTACCAGCCACAATGAGTGTTGGAATTTCTTATGCATTAAAAAGATTGAGATCTGAACATATTTATTGTATTAGTCCAAACAAGTAAATTAATAGATTTCAATTAATAGAATTAATGTTAGTGGAAGATTGAATTGTATTGTGTTTGATAAGACTGGAACGATCACAGAAGAAGGATTAGACGTCCAAGGTGTTCAGTTTGGCTATGAAGAAATGAAAATTATTTCAAGTGATGATCAAGATAAATTTACTGAAATAAATAGAGAAATGTTTATTGCAATGAGCACTTGTCATTCTTTACACAACGTTGATGGCAAACTAGTGGGTGATCCAATCGATGTTAAAATGTTTGAATTGACTGGATTGGAAATTTCAGATTCTCCATTAAATGAATTGGAAACAATAATTCACAACAAGAATCATTCAGAATCATTTTCTATTTTAAAAATTCATGAATTCATTGCCAGTTTAAGAAGAACTTCTGTTATTGTACAGAGCAAAGATTGCAACGATCTAAAAGTTTATGTTAAAGGTGCCCCCGAATCTTTGCGTGGCTTATGCGTAGATCTAAAAAAAGATCTATTTGATTCTCAGTTGAAAATTTACACTAGTCTTGGCTACAGAGTTATTGCTGTTGCATACAAAAATATCAATCAAGATGAAAATTACAATGATAGACAATTAATAGAAAACAATTTAAACTTTCTTGGATTTATTATAATGGCAAACAAAATCAAACCTGAATCTTTTTCTGTTTTAAAAGATCTATCTGTGGCTGGGTGTAAATCTATTATTAGCACAGGCGACAATGTCCTGACAGCCCTTGCAGTTGCTGAACAAGTTAAAATTGTTCCTTCAAATTCTTCAATTGTTCAACTTGAAATCAAAAATGGAAGACTTTTAATCACTGACGCTAAAAATCATTCAATCATAAACTCTGTCGTTCCTTCAAACGCTGAATTGGTAATGACAGGGGATGCCTTTGATTATCTTTTGGCTTCTAAAGAAGATGAAAATATTAAATTAATAGAAAAATGCAGAGTCTTTGCCAGAATGTCACCCGACCAAAAACTATTCTTAATCGACACTTTAATTTCATTTGGTTATTGTGTTTCTATGGTTGGCGATGGATCAAATGATTGTGGGGCTCTCAAAGCTGCTGATGTTGGCATTTCCCTAAGTGATGCGGACGCTTCAATTGCCGCTCCCTTCACTTGCAAAAAAGCTATCGACATTAAAGGCGTCATCCAAATCATGAAAGATGGTCGAGCGGCTCTCGTCACATCCTTTGGCTGCTTCAAGTTTATGGCTCTTTACTCTATGATTCAATTCACCAGCGTCAGTCTCTCATACTTTTTCGGTGCTACATTAGGCGATTTTCAATTCCTTTACATTGATCTCGTTTTGGTTTTGCCTCTCGCAATAACAAGTATCTTTATTTCTGAAATTTCATAGTTAGTGGCCTACTCAAAACCAAGTCTTCATTTAGTTAGAAAGAGACCAGCGGGAAGATTAATGGCCCCGAAAATAATCTTTTCTGTCATTTTCCATTTATTTATTCAAGCCTTGTTCCAATCAATTATTTTCATTCTTGTAAAGAGATTGCCAGAGTATCACCTTTTTTGTTACTTTATAGATACGTTCCAATGCCACCTGCTCCTGACACTAAAAACACTCCCAGCTTTGAAAATTCCGCTCTTTTTCTATTTGCGAATTTTCAGTATGCCATCTACGGCTTTCTATTCTGCTCTGGTCCTCCTTTCAGGTTGCCAATAACTTCAAACAGTATTCACATTCATTCTCTTAAATAGAACGCTTTGTATCGTGTCTTCTCTTGGCCTTGCTCATAAACTTGCTTGTTATGTTCTCGCCCGCGTCTCTTACTCATGACTTGTTGAAATTGATCGACTTGCCAAACTCGTTCATGGTTATCATGCTGGGCTTACTCGTCTTACAATTCGTCATTTCTATTGTTGGCGAACACTACCTAGTTCCTTTCCTTGCAAAGGGGTTCAAAAAAATACGAAAGCATACAAGCAGTAAACTATACAAACGTTGCAAACGCCAATTGTCATCAGAAAAGTTGGTTTAAATAAATTGTACAAATATTTTATTCATTCTTCTCATTTTTATTTCTCTCTTCTCTCCAATTCTTTCTCGCTATTAAATATTCCTTCAGATTTGTATATCCCTCCTTCCTGTCCAAAGTCACCCCCTTTCAATCAACTCTCATGTCCTTACCACCTTTACAAACTTTTGACTCTTCAGCTTCATTACCATATTATACGATGCAAAATTACTTCTCGTAAAATTACGTGCCCACCAAACTCCATTCCATCCTAGTCCTGCCTATATCTCAATTTTATTAACTCTACCCCATCGTTTAAATAACTTAATATTGCTATCTTCAAGTAAATACACATCTTCAATATCATCAATCATTACTTTCTTCACATCGGAAAGCGGGAAATAGTATTGCTGCACCTCCACATACTGCGGATATATATGAACAAATCTATCAACATATATATGTGAAAATGGCTTTTCGAGAGGTGTATACTCTGTTGCGACTTCGTAAAATTCACTATCAATTTCTAAATCAGCGAATGGACGTGCAGGAACAAATTTCATATTGTCGAAATTTCCTAACATCCCGCATTTCAATTTTCTATCGCCAAACCCGTAAGAATCAAATTATACCTTTATAAATTTATTGACGGGTATTCTGCGGTATTTGTCTGGTGCAATGCCTGCTCCTATGTGTTGATTCAACGGAAGAAATAGCTTTCCAGTGTCACTTGTCTCCAGAGAATTCCCTCTTAGTTCTTACTGATATGACCGATGATCTGTCGAGCTTTAGCAAAAGGCCATACACAATAGCAAGACTAATATTGTATGGACTGTTGCGGTAAATTGAGACNTCGACCATTTCAAATCTGTTTGAGAAATGAAATATGGTGGATTTTCGAACGTTTTTTCGACTGCGCAATCTTATTAAAATCCATACAAGATTGGACTTTGTTTTTATTGAGAATAACCTCATCCTTTGAAATTCATAGCCATTGTTATTGAAAACATTGGTATCAGTAAAGTGGGAGTTCTCTGGCGACAAGTGACACTGAATAGCTATTTCTTCCTGTTGAATCAACACACAGAGATACTTGGAAGACATTCAGCTTTACCTGGCAGGCCCGTCAACTGAAAGTTTTGCTTGGCTAAAATGAGACATGTTATATAATTCATCATCCAATTCACTTTGTCTATAGAGGATAAATTAATCTGCAGCATTTCTTATTAAGCTGGTACACTACTATTTTTATTAATGAATGAAATCAAGAAAATCCATTTATTGCTTATTACTCAATTGTTTTTTTGCTAATTCAACGGCTAATTGAACTTGCATCAATTGGTCCAAGGCTTCTTTCGTTCTCAACTCCAAACCTTCAATTGCATTGCCTGCTTTTATCTGAAATAGCAATCGTTCCATTTATTACCTGCTCAATCTTTCTCTGCCTATTTATATCAATTATGTTATTTTTGACAAACTCCAGGTCTCTGTTAATGTAATTTTCCAACTCTCGCATTTGCTGGTTATAAATATTCCATGCGTCTGCACCATAGGCCTTTAGTAGCTCTAAATTTGTGGCCCTATTCCTTTTTTCTTCTACTTTTACCTAATTCTTTGATGTTCCAATTGTATGTATGCATTTTCTATCGCTTTTATCCATTCTTTTTTGTTTTTGGATTTTGGGACGTTTAATCTGTAGCGAGCCATATCCAGTTGTGACATTTCTACCCCTTTATCCATTCTCTCAAACTCTGAGTTTAGTACGCTGTCATCCTTTTATGTGGATATGTATGTTTTACCTTGAAACGAAGATTTTCCACTGGCTCTGGAGGAGCAAAGGTTGAGTTTGCAAGTTCCTTTTCTATTAACCGATCAACTTCGCTTTTTATTTCTATTTTATTTTGATAGTTTAAAATACCAGGTATTTCATACTCTTGATCAAAATATGGAAGCGAATCTAAAATTTCTGTCATAATAGTCCAAGGGTTACAAACGCCAAAGTTGATAATTAAATTCAACAAATGTTTTTTATTAGTATTTTACTACTTTATAAAGCGTTCATCCTGTAAATTTAGTCCCATTCTTCCCATTCATCACTTCGCCTTTTGTTTCTATCTATGGATCTATTTGAACCCACATTTCTTTTAGAATCATATTGATCAACTTCAGCATGTACAGGGGGACGTGCCGATGAATATGACTGATTGTAATTATTGTCGCTCTCATTAAGTACTGTACTGTAAGGTGTAACCACTTTTCCAGTCGTCTAATTAGAGATAACTTTATGTAGTTACGAATCCAGGGATATAAGAAGTCCAAGTACTTGATAAATTAGGATCTTGCAAAGCTTGAGATGCTGGCGTAATAACGTGATCGTTAAGTTTCTGGCCGATTTTCTCTGCGCTTTCGGACGCCATTTTCACTCCTTCTGATAGAATTGGCTGCATCGCAGATGTGAACATACTCCAACCTTTGCTAATTTGACTCAAAGTGTCTTCAACAAAATCACCCGAGCTAAAATCGTTTTTGTTTCTTGAAACTTGACTTAAATCATTCAAAAACAATTACCCGATGAAGAATTACCGAAGCCAGTGTATTTTTCCACCTTGTGAAGGTGGCAAGGCACTAAAAAACAAAAAGAATAGACTTACGTAGATCTCATCTCATTCTGTAAATGTCTTTGAGCAAAAAACGACTCATTTTGAGCTTTGGTAGGCGCTTCGAAACTAGGTAAAGAACCCGTTCGAGGGACGTTTTGAAGCTTTGTCGGAGTCTGGGGTCTAGTTCTAGAATTTTGAATCGCAGGCCGACTTGAAGTCCAAGGACGACCTTCACTTTTTCGCAAACAAGCTATTTAAGGATATTACGCTTCTTTACTTTTTCTCGATACAATCGAGCGGCATCTGTGTTATAACGTTCCCTTATACCTTGCGACGGGTTATAGTCTGGCTGAGCTTCCAAAAATTCTTTTGCTTTTTTATTCCCTCCTAACTAGAAGTATATCATAATAATGATTAACACCTGCATTTTTCGGATTTGATCTTCGGTCCATTTGTCCATCGTTATAGATCGAACAAAACTACATTCATAAAAATATTTTGTTAATACCTTAAGTGAACGCCTAAACTTCTATGTATTCCTGAGCACTCTAGACAAAAAAATGTTCCGAGAGAAACTGATGCCCATTGCGGATTTGGTGCACCGCAGTCAAAACATAACTATCTTATTTTCCTAGTTTATTTTACTCTATTCCCTTCTTGTTTCTGTAAATCGAGCAAGATCTCTTTAGCGTTCGCCACGTAAGACATTTTAGAAAATTACAAGTCTAAAATTAGCCAGAATTCGGACATAAATTTCTCAAAAATTTTCTTCCCGGTGGCAAAGCAATTTTCCAAGCTGCTCACTGTTGCTATTGCTATAAATTGAAAGAATATTTCCGCATGGAAACAACCAATTTTTCATTAGATTTACATCTTTTGAATGAAGAATCTCTGTTGAAATATAAGAGATCCTATTCATTAAAAGAACGTGGCAATGATACTAGAATCAGAAAACGCGAGCTCTTAATGTGTGTTAATGACCACCTACATACTTCAAAAGTTGATGAAGTTGAAACTATCGCTGGATTCCTATATGCTGTCAAACATCAAAGTAATATATAAATTTCTGTTTGAAAGAAAAAATGCTGAAATGGGTGCCTAGAATGTCGGACAAACCCACAGTCATGTAAATTAAATAAATAGAGATATATTGAATTTATTTTTACAAACATTAATGCTACTTATGAGAAATAACGACCGATTCATTAGCTTTGTAATTTAAATCTTCGCTATCCATTGTAAGATCAAGTGGATCAATGTCTGAGGCTGAATCTGAAATTCTTCGAAATGACTTTATTCTTTGATCTGTTCGAACTATAAATGAATCATTGCCGACATTTGCACTATTGGCACTAAAGGCAGGTGACGGGGTGTGAAATTTGTGTCCTGAAACGGATTGTGCATTAATGGGGGTGCTTAGCATTGAAATATCACTCATAGGCGATTGTATGTGCTTGGCAGAACGCACAAAGGCCATGGTGGCGGGTGGAGAGCAAAGAAATGACATTGTTGAATTCGATTGTGGACTTGCATTCATTTTAGGAGTTGCTCCTGATTTTAGAATTTTATGTAGCAATGACTGATTGTCCTTTTTATAAGGAGTTCTAGGAATCACAGTTTTAAGAGGAGTTTGTATATTTATATTCTCTTTTTCTTCTATATCAACTGTTTCTGTAACAGATTCATTAAGAAGATCACTATTCTCACTTTCCGAATCTTGAAGTTGATCAATTTTCAAGTCATGGAAGGTTTGAAATACATTAGCCCAACACTATTTTATATTTCGAAATTCTATTACTGATAAATGCTGGTGTGATTTTTTTATCAGTTTGGAGTATTCGCCCATTTTCTTGTATAACGCATATGCGTCTTGACAAGTCTCTCCCAGAATTTGGTCTATTTCTTGCAGAATTTGGGTAAGATATTGATCAGCTTTATCTACTGTGTCAATATTATTGACAATAAAATCCCAAACTTGGTTTCCTTCTTGACTATTCATTGGCAAATGGCAGTGGCTGGTTCTTTGATTCCCAGTTGTTGGCATACCTTGAGTATTATATTATTTTTTGTCTCAAGTTAATTGGATTACGATATCCGTTTAATTCCTGTCTTTCATAACGGATGGATTTGCAGATACTCTTATTGTAAACACGAATAAATGTAATTCGGTACAATTTCTAAGTATTTTGATGGCAACGAAGTAGAATGAATGATATCTTCAGACAAACTTTGTTGATGGCATAAAACTTTGTGGCAAAGCAGACCCTACCGATCATGACATATGACGAAGAAGATATTAGCCCCAATTTTATTCTAGAGTTAAAGCCATTGATAGAAAATAAAGCAAACACACATTTCAAATGGACGACATCAAAATCTCTTGACATGTTTTTGAGACGGGTAAAGATTCGTTTGAAATCTTATGAAGATGTATGAATTTTATGTTTCGAAAGGTTTAATGAATGCTATAACAAGGCGGGTTCTAAATACATTGTAAGTGTTGCAAATAGGAATAGATCAGCATTTTGGGACTTGTGATGATTTATTCCTTATTTTTAATGTCATTTGTAAATTATAGAGAGTTTTTCAACAATGAAAAGAGTTTTACATGGAAAAGGCTGATAGACTTTTCCACCCGGTAGACCAATTGTTAATTATTTAGTAGACCAAATTACTTTGTCATCATTTGTTATGTGCTATTTTTATGTTTTTGGGTTTATTGTTTAGTTAAGATGAGCTTTGACATTCAAGAGATGATAAAAATGTCAAAATTTTACAATCAAGTTTTAGGCATTGATGCGAACCAATTGCTATGTTTAGAATGGCATGAAGTTACTAATAAATTTATTGAATTGCAAGAAGAATATGAGTTTACTTTTCACCAAATGAATGCCCATGATATCGCCAATAGAATAATGAGGAAAGAAAACTACTTTATAGCATTGTATAACAAGGACATTATTGATATAAAATTGGGGTACATATAACTTTATATTGTTAAAAAGCGACGTTCATTTCTTGACTAAACAAATGCAATGGAACTTAGATTTCTGCATAAGCAATTTTGTCTTCAAAGAAGATGGCGATTTAAATGAATTCATTATGAATTCTAGTTGCAAGAAGCTCTTGTCTTTGGAGTAATGATGAATGTTCCATTTGATTAGATTGGAGAAGAGATTCCAAAGGATGGCGTTGATCAACTTTATATTTTTACCATTTATATTAATATTTCTATTTATTTTTACATTTTTTAAAATAGCTAGTGAGAACCACAAAAACTTTGAGAATTTATCTGCCAGAAACTATACTGAGTACTCCAAAATGCGCTTTCGAGATTTTAATGAAATGGACCATTTATTTCAGCGGAGGTTGAATGAAAGCATTCCATTCGCCGAATTATACCTTTCTCAATTTCCCAATCTTTTGTTTGATGCTATAGGGCGTTTCCTTGTTTTTGTTTCTGGAACTGTTACGGTTACATTAGCACTCGTTGGTTTGGCTAAAGAAGAAATTCTTTTCCTAGAAATAGGCTCTGGTAGATCATTGGTTTGGTATTTAGGCGTTTTCGGTGCTATATTGGCCGTTTCCCGTTGTTTAATGGCGAATGAAACTCTTCTTGTGGATACTAAAGAGTTGATGTCTAACATTATTGATAAAATACACTTTATTCCTTCTAGTTGGAAGAGGAACCCAGGATCATATAAAGTCAAGAAAGAATTTGAAAGACTTTACAGTTATCGCATCCAAAGTTTGATCTATGAAGTGGTTGGAGTATTAGTTGTCCCATATATTCTCTATTTTAAAATGTCAAAATGTTCATCAGAAATAATTGACTTTTTTCGCGAGTTTTCTGTTCATATACAAGGTATAGGCAGAGTTTGTTCATTCGCTGTGTTTGATTTCAAACGACATGGGAACTCAATTGTAATTTGTTCAATAGTTACTGAGTTTAGTATGGCCATAAGGTAGATAAAGTGATGCAATCTAATGATGGAAAAATGGAAGCGTCCTTTCTTAATTTCAAGGTATAATATTCTTGTAGATTTTAAAGGCCAATAATCCTGAATGGGACCCCCCAGCTGAAGGTGCTAGCTTTCTAAGAAAGGTGTATCAAGAACAAAGCATTCACGAGCATGACAATGAAACGCTATTTTATAAAGTAAATTCATTCGAAATTCTCTATAAAGTCAAGTGTGCACCCCGATATTGGAATAATGTCAATTCTTCAAAAGATATCATCGTAATTGAAATGGAAACAATAAATCAAAATTTCATATCGACTTCAACTTCCGAATCGTGTATATAATCAGTATAAAATTCATTGATTTATTATTGGTTGTTTCATATAGAAATTTGCCCTAATGCACTTTTGCCACTTAAGACTGTAACCACTGACAAGGCAAATAAGTATCCAATAGTTTGAAACAACTGCCACGATATCCACGCTCTGACCAACACATAATTGATTCCAACTATGCTTGCAATAAACAATATGGACGAAAATGAATAATGAAAATTTCTAAGATTCACCTCCAACTTTCTCCATTGCTTCAAAAGTAAAATCCAAGGTGCCAAAACGATAACTGTGAATACATAAGAAAGCAATGCATGAGGTCTTTTGACATCTTCTCTAAACACATGTCGTATTTCTGGTAGTGGATGAAAAGCATCTAAAGGATTAGCTGGATGGGATAGTACAGGCTCTTCAATATCAAACTTCAACAATCCCATGAGCCATTCAACGGACTCGGCATCTTTGTTGTCGGCATGAGTTCCAAGAACAATTTTCAAGGATGAGTCACCTGGATGCCAACCTGCCAGAGTTTTTGGAGTCTACTAGACAAATATAAACCATTTTACAATTTTGAATACTAAATTTCCGTTCTTTGATTGAGCACCTATAGTTTTAAAGTTTTTGTGACTGTCATTAAGTATGGCAAGAGCTTGGTATATTTGGGGTTTAGCATTAATGTAAATGTGTAACGTATCAGTACTCTTTAAAGTTATCGAGTCAATTTTAGTGAAAGGGGTGACACTAGGATTATTTACAGTAGTTATTGCATACTTTTTCTTCAAGGAGAGTTTTTGGTTATCGTACTTTTCGATACTCGCCGTTTTTATTTCTATTGAACAAAAAATGGTCGAAAATAAAATAGCGAAAATAGACGAAAGTAGAAACATGAAGAGTCAAGAGATCAAGATGTGGCTGCTCCGATTCCAAAGAAAGAACTTCAAAATCGAATTATTCGTTGATCAGATTATAGCACGGAATATTGGAATGATTTTGATTAATTCTATAATTCTATTAATTTTCTTTTTCCCATCACTTTTCTAATTAAGTGATAGTGATGTCATTTGCCTTGCTTTTATTCATGTAAGGTACTTTTCAAAAAGAATACAATTAGTATTAGACAAAAATGATAACAAGTGGACGTGTAGCATATCGACACACCGGTAAAAGTGAATATCAGAGGAGTCAGGTATGAGCATATTTTCCCGCCATCCTTAAACAAGAATGCTGTAAAAACAATGACAAGTTAGAAACATGGGACAGGGGCACACAAGCAGCTGTGGCCTGTGGAATGTGTTATGTGGTGAAACATTAATCCATGAAACCGTCCAAATTTCCAATATCCAGTTAGGGATAAACGAAAGCGTTGTTAAACTCTTGCCAACACCTGAGTCAATATGTGAATGAATCTATGCTATCTTTATTCCACTATGTGTATCGAAATTGGGATGCGCGCAAAGCCGCAAAACCGCAAACATATTTCTCAAAACTCCACAAAGAATGGGAGGAAACTCATCAAACTGGACGCTTCTGAAAACCAATTATATGACTGCGGGAGTGCGGGTTCTATAATGCACACATTGCGAATTTGTAGAGATAGATGGCCATTGAGTAGCTTTGGCATGAGATTGAAAATCAACTAATATGCCGAAAGCATGTAATAGTCTTAGATTTATGTTAGTAATCGTTTAATACTTGTTTGTAAGGGACACAAATAGATTTATTTAGCAAATACAATTCTTTCCTTCTCTTCTTCTTTGATACAGGCGCCAAATCTTTTCAAATCTTCATCCAATTCTACAATTGATGCATATTTTCTTTTGTTAGCAATAATCTGTCTGGCAGCAGTTGCAACATCGGCACCGTTCAAAATATTTTTCAGATGAGTGATTGAGGTATTGTTGACATTGATATACGGAGAAGCTGCTGGATGAATCCACATCGAACCATGATATGCTTTCGATTGAGGATATGACACGACAATTGAGTTTTTTGGAATTTCGGTAAGAGAAAAGGAAGAAAAACAGCTAAAAAGACATGGGATAACGGTGACAGAGACATGCTGAATGTTTGGCTTGATTAGAGCCTTATGTATCAAGTTGGTAACCGTTTGTTCACCAGAGTCATGCTTCCGTTGATCGTTAATTAAAATGTATCCACCTTGTGTTGATTCAAGAGCAAAGAATGGATCAACTCCTTGTCCATTTTCACCGTTGATTACAACTATCCCTTCTTGCAGGTAATCGTGCACTTCATCAACACGCCCTTTTCTTTTGACAGATGATCCCAACTGCGATGAGAGCTTGTCTTCTGTTTCCATTACTAGCATGGGCCTCAACTTGACTTCCTGGTCACATCCATTAATCAAAGCCCCTTCAAACAGCTCCCTTACCTTCACTGTGTCCTTGCCAATGATAAGTAATGCATTAATGCGCAAGGCGTGCAAATAGGCACCAAAGACTCCCCAAAGCTGCCATGGTGACTTTTCATACATCAATTTGTCCACTGTCTCGACCAGTCCTTTGAGACATTCAATGAAGCACTTAACTGCCCTATCTGTGAAATCTATTGAGTCGTAGCCAGCAATTCTGCGAACTATTGCATACGGAATTGATATACAATTGTCATTAATCAAACACACAGAGCCTTCAAGATGTGCCCAACTCAAATTTCCAATGTCCTTAGAATTTAGTACAACTTTTAACCCAGAAAAGGAGTATGCTGCAAGTTTGATAAACTCGATTTGTTCCAAATGCCTGCGCCTGCCATTCTCTCTCACCCTTCCCCATTCATTTATGTATTGCGCCTCGGTGCACTGAAACGCTTTTTTGGCTTGCTCAATTGTTGGGACCTTGTCCACGCTCTCTGATACTTTGTCCACTAGCGTCAAGATATATTGCGTGAACCATCTTGGTACTCCTCCCAAATAAAACAAATGTCTACGCACAGCGGCTTGCTTCAAAAGATTCAAACCACATGGTATAGACTCAATTGATCGTTCCATTTCAGCGACACTTAGAAAGGACATAGGTAATCTAATTGACTGTGTCCTGAGAATGGATACGACAGACAAGTTTTTACAAGCACCCATCGGATAGATACGAATGTTATCAACAGGCGACGCCACCACACCATTAATGGCGTTGATCAAATCTTGCAAGAGAGGCTCATGAGAGACTGGAATTCCTTTAACATCCTCGATATAATGATACTTGTCCACTCCAAGAAACATATGGAACACGTCATTCTCGCCAATTAATCCCAATGATTCAGCCTTCATTCGGATCACTTCCAAGGCTGTATCAAGAGTCAAACCAGCTCCATTAACAGGTAAACATGTTCCAAACCACTTTATAAAGTCCACTCCATTTCCCTCTATAAACACCCGATACAACAATCTCCATGAAAATGAGGCCTCAATTCGCATACTCTGCTCAACTGGCTGAGGATTATGCCCAACTTCATAAGAAACAATAACACCAAAACGCGGTTGACCTACACCTGCCATGTCAAATATAGTTTCAAATTCTTCCATCAACCGAGTCTTCCCAATTCCACTCAATCCAGACACAACTGGAATTGCCCTATCTTCTCTACTTTTTCCAACAGGATTTGCAAATACTTTGAACTTTTCTGCTGCCTGTGCAATCGCTGCTTCTCGTCCTGACATTTCAATCTTCCGCGTCTCTCCAAATAGAACGAACAATTTAGTTTCATCAATCATTTGCATATTCATAAAATTCAACAAAGCCAGGGGATCGAATATATCAACTCGTTCGCCTCGTGGAACATTTATTTGATCCTTAAACATGTTCTCTTGTTTGCTCATGATTTTTACAAGGGTATCTTTTTTTAATTATTTACAAGGGTCTAAATTTTAAGGTTTGCAGGTCTTTACGAAACCCTGGTATTGGTTCTGGTAAAACAAGGAATCATTAAGTCGGAAAAATACTTAACTCATGA